>JANAVB010040019.1:8630289-8682789 GCA_029216955.1 Iris pallida
AAACCCCACTAAATGGTATCAGGTAAATATAGATATATGTGTATCTGTGTGTAGGTTGATTCCTGTGAACATGTACCATCAGGACACAAAGAGGATACAGGGGTACCAATGTGGTACCCAGTGTATCAGATGTGTGGTATCGTGCAGTAAAAGAAAAGTGTGTCACTGCACAGGAAATTTCAGTAGGGAAAGAGTACCTAGCCTATATTTTGTTTTACCTGTACGTTGCACTCATCTCAGGAATCAATCAGTCATATGTGGTTCATAAGGGTGTGAGTCCACATATATTAGAGGTTGATACGATGCCAAAGACTATTCTGAACATCTTCTGAATACAGCAGGAGTAACAACTTCTGTGTGCACCTACAAAGTATTATATATGTACAACTAGTATGCAGGAGATTTATAGCCAGTGACTCAATATCTAATGGGTTTAACAGGAATATTTGTACAGGGCAATACTGAGACATGGTAGAGATTAGAGTCATTTGATTACTAAAGCACCTCAGGATGACAATGTCAGATCTGAACTTGGTACAAACCTAGGATTGGGATGCCATATAGGTGAAGCCTAGGTTGCCTATAGATGATACCCTGAACAGGTGTGGCAGGTTTGTTTCACTATTGTGCAGGCAACAAAACAAGAAAGGATAGGGTTGCATATGTCAATGAGGTATCTGTGTTGGAGAGGAAACTAAAGGCTGTCCTGTGTCCACTTGAAAGCCTAAGGTTGATACTAAACAGAACCTGATCATGGGATAGTTGATATACCACAGGGATATATATTTATGGAAACTGTATCTGCCATTACTATTAGAATAGTCTGACTTGGATGTATCATCTGACTTGTGAAACAAGGGATTAGAAAAGCTCAAAACAGCCATTTGGATATCCAGTTGTACTTAAACTGGTACATAGGAGTAGCCTGCAATATCAGTATAGATATAGGTCCATTTCAAGTCAAAGATCCTGGTACCATATGCAATGGTACAGGTTCGAGTAAGAGCATGCCAGACTAAGTACACAAAATGCATTTGCAACATTAGACAGAGCTTGATGGCCTTGGCAAGCAACAGAGGGTGGATTTGTCAATAGTTGTCAGGGTGTTGAAAGTTACTCATATGGCATTGTCCTCTATATGTGTTTTGTCATTCCTTAATGTCCAGTGGAGTGTCCTGCATATCAATACATGTTCGGTTATGACAATAACCTGTGATGGATAGCAGAGGATCTTGAGGACATTCTGTCCTGATGTACCAAGAACATAGTTGACAGTAGAGAGTTTGTACTATCAGTTTTGGGTTTAATTTAGTTAAGGCTCTATCCTCAGGAATATGGTCATTTCCTTCTTGATTTTAGTATGTCCATCTTAGAGTCTCATCCTGTACTATCCATAGTCCTGGCACATTATGTATAAGATATTTCCTAGTTCATCTGAGTTTGTATTGACCCTTAAGGATACTTCAAGGGGAATTCGACAGGGTTCAGTCACAGGTTTGAGAGTAATAAGGGGAATTATAGAGAACCCAGTTCAATTGTATATCTATATGTAGTGCATGTTAGAGGGTAGTAGAGAGGTTGCACTCAAGAAGATTTATTGTAGTTCATTTCATTTACTAATTATTAATTTATAAAAACAGGTTACTTGGACTTAATTCGGATTGGTTCCGTGCAACAGCTCAGGACCTAAGGCAAGTATACCTTGCCTTTCTACACAGCTTTATTTACATACACTGTCTTTATTTATTATCCATTTTTTCTCATATTATTGATATGTATCTTTCATATCCTGTTCGTATATTGGTATCATTGATTTGTAGACCGTGTTCACCGTTATTCTTGTGTCTTATTGGTCGTGCCTTGATTGAGTCGTGCCCCCTTGTCTTGAAATCGTGAAGCTAACCTGCGAGTCCACCTTAGGGACGAGTATTAGTAGCTATCTGTGTCTTGAGCTAACCTGCGAGTCCATATTAGAGACGAGGGTTAGTAGTTATTGGTCCACACCTGCGAGTCCACACTAGGGGCGAGGGTGATGCTAGCATGCGAGTCCACATTAGGGACGAGGGTTAGTAGTAGATGCTAGCCTGCGAGTCCACACTAGGGGCGAGGGTTAGTAGTATAGGGTTTACGCCTGCGAGTCCACACTAGGGACGAGGGTGATGCTAATCTGCGAGTCCATGCTAGGGACGAGGATTAGTAGTTCAAACCTGCGAGTCCATACTAGGGACGAGGGTTTGAGTATTCGATTTGGTTATCCGTCTTGACATGAGTTCTCTAGTCCTTGTTCGGCAGTTCATCTATATGTAGACAGTTTATAGATTCGTGCTTTATTTATTGCTCAGTTTTACTTGTTTATTCTGTATCTTTTTTCATGCATAATAAACTGTTAGAAATGCTCATTTTTATGTATCTTGGTAGTCCTCTGAGGACCTGATGATCTCTTCAGGTTAGCCGAGTTTGAGTTAGGAGCAGACCAGAGGGTTGAGCCAGCATCAGATCACATCGCTTGCACTTGAGGTGGTCTAGATTAGCAGTTTTTATACAGTTAGTTACGCCATGTATTCTTCTATTTTCTTCTGTCTAATGGTAGTAGATTTATGTCCACCGAACGTGACAATGACTCTTGATATTCATTTTATTCATTATTATTCAGTTTATGTCTTTTCATTGATCTTGACTGTGACATGATTATTCCTGTGGATGAGATTTAGTTTACCATGTGAATCTAGATTATCGTGACTTGTATTTAGACAGTGTACTACCGCCGACACTGTGGCGTAGGCTGGGCTTGGACACGTTTCGTATCCGAAAAGCGGGTGCGGGTCGTGACATAACGTACGACATGCTAGATCTTATTCGTACCTAATAGCAGTCGCACATTTCATGTGCGGGGTGCCAGATTTACCTTTAGCCGTTTACATGTCGAAGTAGTATTTTAACTCACTAGATAGGACATTGTCTGGTTCTACAGTATATACTGCTGGCTGTAGGTCTTCTCTATTTTAGTACTCACTTGTCTTGTTCACCATGCTCAGTTTTTGTCATGATTCTATACTTGTATTTTTGTCGTGTATTTCATTATTATTTACAGATTTATGGATTTTGTCATCTATTGAATCTTTTTTGAGATTGTACTCGTTCCATTCCTGACTGAAAACCAATATTTTTCAGGTTTAGCCGCGATCACTCTTAGCACTGGAAAGGCAAGGATATGCTAAGGTCAACCTAGATAGTTGAATTAGCTGTCTTTTCTATTTTGTGAGATATTGTATTTTCTAGCAAATGTGAAGTTGTAAAACCTTGTAATTTGTAAAATTAATTTAGTAGTGTGAATGAGCATATATGTTACATTTTATGATTTGGAGCATCTTGGTCGTGACAGCGTTCTACCGTCGACTCTACGGCGTAGGCTGGCTTGGACACGTCTCGCATCCGAAAAGCGGGTGCGGATCATGACAAGTTTTTGTGGTAGCCCATACAAGTCAGTTTTTGTAAAAGATTACGAACTCGTGGTAGTACCTATGTCAGTCGTACTACTGCGAGCCTGCGACTAGGAAATGCTCACTAACAATTAGGATTGAAATGATTTAGAAGGATAACTAGGATAAGGGCCCATTATTAATTTACTAATTGGGTAGTTATGATTGTTTGACAGGCCATGCAATTTAGATACAGAATTATTAATTTAGATAGCTTGCAGGATCTCTATAGATACACTATTACTTTTGATATGACGATATGATCCAACGCGGGTATACTACTCACTTGGTTAGTTAGGCTTTCCTAGAATTAAGGCTATAATCTTGATAAACTGTTCAATTTTCTTTTGCTCTATTAGATATAAACATCATATCATGAGTTAGAATTGCCTATTTTAAATTCTATTTTGCTGTAAGGAACAGGTTTATAAATTTTGATTCTGCTACTCATATACGAATCTCGAGTTAGATTTGATTCAAAGTTTTCCCTCAGCCATTTGAAATGCATATGAAATAAAGATTAGGATGTTCTTACTTCTCTTGTCTTCAGTTATTTTCTTCCCGATCAACCTTTTATTTTAAGGATTGAGACTTATAGGTAGATGTTTACGCTTTCTATCATAGTCAATTAGTTTGAATCTTTACCAGTTCCTTGAAGTTCTTAGGAATATAGTTGGAGTAATTTTAACGACTGCGATGGCCAGCCAGTAGTGCACTGGCGAGGCATGACCCATAGAATTGAAATTTTTTCTAGAAATCGTAGGTTATGGAGCATTGCTAAAACTGTATCTTCGTTGACCTCTTTAGACCTTATGTCACTGTTGGGTAGAGTATCTGATAGTATATCATATCCGAGTCACGGAACCAAGGGTTTACCAAAGCCAGAGTATACAGGCGAGACATAATTCTCGGTAAAATGACTTCAGACGGGATTACAAGTTTAGGGTACTATAGAGGACAGAAAGATGCCCTGTATGACCCCAAGATCCAAAACCAATACTAGTGTAAGTTTTGTAAGTTCGGTAGCATGTCTCCCAACCTAGCATTTCGTAGTCCTTGTGATCTATTGACGAGGTAATTGACTGACACAATAAGTTTACCTAGAAAATAGAATTTAGAGGTCCATAACCCATTAGTCGAACAAGGCCTTATGGATAAGAATATAGTAGGAAGAATGTACAAGCAAGAACACCAGGTAAGGTTTTGATACTCACAAAACCCAAACTACTTGTGCCTCCTTTCAAAAATCTCGCATACTTGTATTTTGACTATCTTGACCAATGCTGCTATTACAGCCTAGTTTTGCAAGCTTACTCTTTTATCGAGCTTGATTCAAGACATATGTTTATTGGGGACGCCTACTAATATATTGTCTAATCAGAATCGATGTATTACTGTCTGATCAACCTTAGTGCACTCGGTTCGCTCTTCCTCTGATTGACTTACGTGGATTGAGATGTAGATGTCTCTAGGATCTCATCCGCGACTGTATTGACAATTCCTTTTGAATTATACATTTGCTTTTGAATTACGTAATTGTATTCAGTGACATTTTTCTTGAACTCTTTATTATTTTTGTCTTTCACTAACTTGGAAAGATGAAAGCTCATAATTGGTAGATAGATACCGAGTATCCCCATGGCTATAATAGTTGTATACACAAGTGTAGCTACCATCAGCCAGCCAGGTGACTAGAACCTTGCCTTGAGTTACTCATTCTCCTCTCGACCCTCAAACTACTATTAGAAACTTCTAGCCATCTAAAATTGAGAACGATTGGGGTTTACCCTTAGTCAAAATAACAACCTAGGAGGCTATTTATTCTCAAGAAACCAATTGTTGTGAGCCTCTAATAATTTTCTTGATGCTTGCTTTAACTAGCAACCCTTAAGCCTTAACCCAACCTTTCTTCGACCAAAGCCCACAGTTTAGATACGAGACGAATAGAAAAAGATAAGGATAATCATTTACCATGACTATGTTAGACACCCATCCCGAGATTGGTTTCCAACAAATATTACCCTAATTTTGTAAATTTTATTATTAAGACCTAACTAGTATTGGAATACCACAGTCACTAGCTTAGCTAATACCATAGCTTAAATACCCTGTCATATTATGATCTACCAGTTATCAATAGCAATACATGATCGCTACAGCACATACCACTAGAACCCTTGTAACAATAGTCTGGCATGCTCGACACAAATAGAAATTCACGACTCAGTTGTTAGCAATCTTTTCATATGATGTGCCTTAGAGTTGGTTACCCGTCGATGACTCTTGTATACTATGGACGAGTAGATATTTCTATTTTATCGACCATGTGTCATTGTACACACTAGTTTTCCACTTATTGAGAAAAGATCCTTGACCTAACTTATATCTACCGTATCTCGTTACGCCGTGCCTTATTCTTTATTAACCAGAGTCGAGGTAAATATCCGGACATTGGAATTCATCTAACCTCATTATTCCTAAAACCATGTCCTAGCTTCTAAGTTGAGCAGACTGTAAGCCTTCTAAAATTTTGGGATATACGAGGATTACCGATTGATTAGAATAATTTCCATTAGAAGGATAGTTAGTGCCCCATGGACTCCCACTTTCCATTTAGATCATTTTGTGTCCCCGGCCGTGCAGTTAATATTCGGAGCACGAGACCAACTGTTACCTTCCAACAAATTTTACGTACAAGATCTAGACGAGTCCACCTTCATCTAGGTATATCATATCCTACTCAAACACGCCCCCTTGTACTCTATTTTGTGGTACGACTTTCAGGTCAAAAGGACTAGCTATAACCCTTACCATAATACCGGTATACTTCTCGACTTCCACTAGAGCCTCAACCTTGACTCAATTCATTCGACCCAATATATGATTGTGATCTACTCGAAGTCCACTACACACCTGCCACTAGTGTGCCACCCAATTGAGGCCTTACGTACTACTTAAACACAAAAGTCACTGAAGGCACATTTTTGGGCTTTAGGGACCTAGCTAACCAACCTGACTAGCAACTAGTTCAACCACTTGGGTGAAAACCTATTCTAGGTTATCCTAACCTAGTAGAAATAGTTTTATCATTGGGATCTTGTCTAGCCAATGTAGATTGAAATCCAAGGTTCATCCAACAAACGAGTGATGTCCAATCAGGGAACCCATTAAGACCCAGTAAAACCCATCCATGCATACCACCATATTTGGACTATAAAACCGAACTATTTGAAAAAAGTCTCTATACCTATTATGTAGTCTCCACTTCTTAGAATATGAAGTCATTCGTAACCATTATTCCATCTACCTGGAAGTCGTAATACGATCTTGTATTGCATTCATATTCCTTGCTCGTGTGTTTAAATAACCAAGAAAAAGATCACAATCTTGATTTCTCAAATTTTGTTCTATTATGGAATCTTGTTTAGATTAACTCCGAGAACAGAATTTTCGTATTGCATGGATTGCAAGTCCCTCTAGGAAACGAAGGGTTCTTCGATTTAGCAAGTAACTGGACTAGAGTAGCCCATCTAGCAAATAAGTCAATGGTTCATAAACTTTCTTTCTATCTGTATCATTGGATACTCTTTACTGCTCTTGAAACTTCATATTTGCTCTCTTATCTTTCTGTCCTTCTTATTTCAGAGCGACGAATAGTCATGCTTATTAAAATTTATCAATATCTTAGCTACTTGTGTAAATTTGTTGCTTGTTAAATTTGGGTTGCTTGATAGATATGAGAGGATTGTAGATGATTTATGTTAAAGATATCTGTTGGTAGTTACTTTTAGTAATTAGCAGAAATGTTACGATGTGATGACGTCATGTGTTTGAAGGGGTAGTGGACCAAAGGTGGGTAGAAGTCATAGAGGTTATGTAGTACAAAATGGCTATGAGGAGGATATAAACTATTTTGAGGAATTAAAATTTAAGGAGATTCGGGTTGAGGTAGACTTTCTTTTGAATTTTAATGAATAGTTATAAATTAGAATTTCGAGGACGAAATTATTTTTAGGGTAAGTAGATTCGTAGCTCCCTTTCCCAGAAATTTTGAAATATTTTATTATTATTATTTATTTTATTTAAATGATGATTTTAGATTGTTATAAATAATTATTTAGTTAATTATTACGGTAGATGACTTTATCCATATTTGAATTTTGAAGTACCAGACGACTAAGAATCATGGCACGGATAGTGCAGTGGCGTGCTTTGACTAGTGTATTAGCCCCGGTAGGGAAGGCCGAGCCATAGTGATTTTCTAACAAGGAAAACCAGGCCAAACTGTGACATGACCATTATAAATAGTTTAGTTATTTATTATTAATATTATTTGACATTTAAGTGACCCGGTTGTACCAAACTGGTCCGGACTTGACCCGAACCAAACCCGGGCCCATGTAAGGTGGTAGAACGACCAAAGATGTTCACGACGATAGATGCGTTGTATGAATTTGTGTACTTCTTAATTTATATAGTGGTCTAGTAAATGTTTTTATATATATATTAATTGCCATATAAAAATATCAATAATGTTTTATTTGATAATTATAGTAAATATTTCCTTAAACATGTATTTTGGAAGTTATGTAGGCTATATAGGTATATACATGTACATATATATGATTATATTCCTGATATAGAATTTAGGCTTTATATAAATATATATATATGTATAATTATCTAACCCCTCTCGGGTTGCCACTAATCCCCGCAGCAAACTGAAAGCAGCAGCCTGGCCCAACCATTCCCCAAACCCAGCAACAACTAACACACGCAAAAACCCGACCCCCCGATTCTATTGATAACGGAATACATATACATATTCGATAGATAGAGAAAGAGATCGAAATCTAGAGAACTAGAAAAACCCTAGCCGTGCCATCGACCTCAGCCCTAGGCGACCCTCCCCAGCCTTGGGTGCCGCCGCGCGCGGCTACTGGCCGGCCAAAAAAGTCGAGAAATGCGCGGATGCAACAGCAACACCGACAGTGACCGCAACATCAAGTGCTAAGTTTGCGGGGCGATTTCTCAATCATCAAGTGATCGTCTTGCGTCCCGTCTTCTTCGGTACGTTCACCATCTATAGGGCTTTAAACCCCTTCATGTAGTTTGTAGGTTACGGTCCTGTATTGCCCGATAAATTGATAAAAAGTTCATCGAAAAACCTGTTTGAAACAGGACATAAACCAGTCCAAATCCCCAACTTGGGAGGATGATTACTGTCAACCCATTAGGAATTTTAGAAAACTAATTGAAGAAACTTTTAGACAACATATAGGGCTTCACAATACTTTTCGTAGATTTGGATTAACTATAGTCAAGTCCAAGGAACACTGAGTTCAAGTCTAAGGAACCTATATTATGAATTAACTATAGTCAACACATAAGTTTACTTTAAGCAAAAATAAGTTATCCTTTATTTATTGCTAAGCTTTTCTATATGTCTAGTAGCCTAAATGGTATAGTATGTCCTTTGAGTCTACTTACCATCCTTTTGATAACCTACTACCTCTATTCCCTTTGGTCATCTGCAAGTTAGCTACCGTTATAAAGGCATATCTGGGATACCATCATCGCTATTTATCAATATCTACTTCTATGTACTTGCTTGGCTTCATGCATAATTGTAGTTGAGTTGTTAGTTTCCTTGACATGGCACCCCTTTGGCTGACATATGGTGTAGTGCTCGTATTAACTGGTATGTTATTATTCCTGTAGAGATTTCTACCCATTCCTAGATTTGTATAAGTATGAATGTACTCTAGGTACCTACAATGGTCACTTATTTTGCTGCACCTCTGTTCATAGGTCAACCTGTTACACATGGTCAGCCTTAGTAAGGCCTCAGCTAGAACTACTCTCAATTGCTTAAGCCCTTACTGACACTTCATTTACCTCTGTTTTACCCTTCCACATACCATAAAATTTACAACTGTGGGTTAGGACACTCTTCTTATAGAACCTGTACTTATGGGGACATGGTTGTATATAACAGTTTACTTAACTGCTACCCTCATTGTCATTATTGTCCAATACCCTCATATCTTATACTATACTGTGGCTATGGGTTTCATGTTCCATTTCCCAGATTTCCTCGTACATATCCTCCTAGCTCTCACGACCATAGGATACATTGGAGCACATTGGTTAAGCTACCTACAATATATGGGAGTGTTGCTCGCAGAGCCATTGCAACCTTCGTTTATAAATCCTAATACCCATACCGTACCTTACACATAATATTGGACCACACTCTCTTGATTCTCTATGATTCATCTACCACTGATACTCACCTACAATGATAGGTCCCTACAGCATGTGGTGTTCCTATATGTCAAACCTACAACCTATCTCGGATACTGAAAGTCTCACCTCTGTTTTACTAAATTGATGCGTGGTAGGTAACTGACAAGCACCCAAACTCCTATTACACTGATACTCTATAATCTAAGTTGAAGGTAACCCCCTTTAACCCATGGTTTACTGCTTTGTTGTAAACTTGGAATTGATGACCTTTCCTATATGATACTCTTCAATTGTGTTGGCTGATACCTTATATGAGAGTAATACAAATCTTCTGCTATTGAGTTCAAAACTGCATGTACTAGGCTTGCTATTTCTATCTAAAATCCCATCTGGTACCTATAATCTAAATCGAAGGTACACTCCGTTCTTCCTTAACTGATATTAACGAGAACCACTCAAAGTTGGTCTTAAACCTTTTCAAATCTTCCTTATGCTATCATTGGAGAGGAAAATTTGTACACATTCTTAAATAAGAATATTGAACTAACAGTCATCACCCTGGCTTTCAACATATGACATAATCTTCCCATGTGATATGGCATGACTTGAATCATAAACGTTTCATGATCAGAACTGAAAGAAACACCCACCTATTACTCACGGCCATGATATCAGGAATTTCTGATATGGTCACTACTACTAATTAGATTTTCATATTACAAACATCACATAGATAACTTGTATGCCTATATGCTTGTATGTATGCTCCTATACCTATTTGTCTGGTGCACCTTCCTGTACAGTCCATCCTAAGTCTAACTTCCTACCTGATACTCCAATTTGATTATTGATATACTAAATTCCTAACTTCTCCATACATGTACATGTGCCCAACTCGTGGCCCAGTTTCTACCTTAAACTCAGTAGGAACCCATGCTGCACATACTCGTACTCCTAACTCAATTCCCCCTAACTAAACATATGGCCTATGTGTCAAACTACATGTGGTTTAAATGTTTCTCTTAGATGTCGATAGAGGCTATACCAATGCAGATCCCCTAATACCTATCCAAGACAAGCCCTCCATGTATCAACTTCAGATGTTGGTCTCTTACGATACCCTCCGACACTGGGTCTGTATTTACCTACAACATCGACTTGATGAGATGGCACACATCCATGCTCAAGATACACACAAATGTTTGGTACTGTCCTGGTCGAGGCAATGTATAGGTATATGTATCAAATTCCCATATGAACCATAGAAACAGAGGTTGTCTTTCCTATTAACCCTTCTATGCGTTTATTTGAACACCTTAATGATTCATCTATTTCTTTCTTATTTTAAAAGCAAGAATTTATAGTACATTAGGTAGATGATGGCTTACCTCTTTTGAAAGATCGAGAAGCCTTGCTCTTGATTAGCTGCCCTCCTCAACTCAGACGGCACAGAAAGATATTAGGGTTTATGGGAAGGGAGGACCGGCTATGCTCTCTATATATATATATATTAGCTTGTGGATTGATGTATTTTTTATGAGAATCAGAGGAAATCCAAATCGAATTTAGATTTGAATTTTTTGGATAGAGTAGAGCCTTTGTAATCGGCTAGGGTAGGGGAGGTTCGGTTGAAGGATTTAAATTTTTGGGGTTTCGCACATGAACCCTCATCTTTCTATAGTTTTTGCAAAAGTGTCTTCTCTACTTTAGTACAATTACCGCATGTTTCTATAAATATAATTAAACATGTAAAAATGGCAAGGGTGAATTTAATTAATATTGCTAACCAAATCATGGTTAACCCCTCTACGGACCTAAACTTGCATGGTTTCCCAAGTATTGAGTGACATTCAATACGAAAATCAGTTCAATATTTTTTTAGGGTTTGGTTAGAAGCACATTCGTACAGATATGGACAATTATCATATAAAAATAGTAATACTAATAAAAATTTTGGGTGAGGGACTCACAAATCTACCCTCCTTAAACAAATTTCGTCCTCGAAATTTAAAGTTAAACGTGAAGGTGGAGAGATACCTCACTGCACGAAAAGTTAGGAGAGCGCTCACTCATCTCGTCTTTCCTCTCCTATGTGGATTCGCCTAGAGAATGGTGCCTCCATGCGACATGCACCAATGGAATATTCTGGTTGTGCAACACTTTCTCTCGGCGATCCAAGATCTCTACGGGCTGTTCCTGGTAGCTAAGGCTCGGTCCTACCTCGATCTCCGAGTGGTCTAGCATGTGACTGGGGTCCACCACGTACCGTCTCAACTGGGACACATGGAACACGTTGTGCACTCCCTCCAATACGGGTGGTAATGCCAAACGGTATGCCACTGCCCCAATATTCTCGAGAATGTCAAACGGCCCGATGTACCTCGGACTAAGCTTTTTACCTCCTCCAAAATGTATCATGCCACGTATCAGAGATATCTTCAAGAACACCGTATATCCAACCTCAAACTCTAACGGTCTTCGGTATATCCTCCTTCTTCACTTTCACTTGGTGGTACCCCGACCTTAAGTCGATCTTTGAAAATACCCGTGTACCTCTCAACTGATCGAAAAAGTCATCAATTCTTGGTAGCAGGTATTTGTTCTAGATCGTCTTATTATTCAAGGTCCGGTAGTCGATACACATATGTACTGTCCCGTCCTTCTTTGGCACGAACAGAACTGGTGTACCCCAAGGCGACGAACTCGATCTAATGAATCGTTTCTCCAGTAGCTCGTCAATCTACTTCTTCAATTCTACAGCTTCTTTGTTGTTGATCCTGTATACTCGCTGCGACTCTGGCTACGCGCCTGGCACAAGATCAATAGAAAACTCAACGTCCCGGTCTGGCGGCAGTCCCGACAGCTTCTCGAGAAAAATGTTGAGAAACTACGCGATAATTGGATGAGGTAGCTCCTTCTCTACTACCATGGCTCCACAAATAGCATTGCTAAGCTGCTCTACTGCTCCTCTAGCAAACTCGAACACGGTCTCTTGAGGCGTACTAAACATAACACATCCGCAGTGACAATCAATGCTAGGAAAATGTTTACTCAACCAATCCATGTCGAACACTATATCAAAGCTCGGGAGTGGCATTATGAGTAAACTAGCACGCATTTTCCGGCCTCCTATGGTAATGCGGCGTCCGACGCAAACATACTTGACTAAGATGATGCCTTCGCCAGTCGAGATTTTATAAGTTTCATATGCTAATTTTTCTGGATCAGTAATATGTTTGGTTGTATATGATATGTTATTTTTTTTACTTGTTCCCTATGGCTACATGAGTATCTGTAGATTGCATAAGTTAGTAACTAGGACTTGTGATAACCCTAGATAGTTAACAAGTAGAAAGCCATAGGAATGCTTGGCTGAGTTATGTCGCATGACTTGTCCTTATGCTTGTGCTTGCTTTTGTTCCGGTGTGTGGTTGGAGTGCTAAGTCATGTTCGGGTAACGGTCTGCAACCCCGGCCCTTGTTTGGTTTATGGGTTGTAGTCCCGCTCTCGAGTAGTTCTGATGCACTTTGACCGCTCGTCGTCCTATCTTGCTGTTTACTAAATTTTGTGGCTATTTTTAGTTATTTCTTATTATTTTTTGAGATACGTGCATTGGTACCGCACAAATCTTGACATGTATTTATTATTTTATCGCATTTTTGTATTTTCTACGATTATGAGTTTGGTCTTTCACCTTGGGCTTCCTTTGTGGTACTTGTTACTTGGGGTTCTGATCTCACTAGTTATGCATAGCCAGGTTCCCCCAGTTGGACCAAGGATCTATCGTCACCTTCCACTGATGGCTTGCATTCGGAGGATTGCTGCTCAGATTAGCGAGTGGGTTATCTTTGTCTTTTACTCCATATTGTACTTTTATTTTATGGTGTATTAGCAAAGGACATGTTTTAGTCCTTGTATATGGGTTTTGTTTCCCTCCGTCTCTATATGACATGCATATATATTCTACACCGCGACTAGTTGTACCTTTATGTAATGTTGTATAACTAGTTGATGTATCTATTATTATGTCATATCTCACGATTATCTATGCTTTTGTGTTTGGGATGCCTTACCTATCGCATATATGATTTGCTCGTTACTGCTTCTTGTGTTGATTTGATTGAGGTAGGATTTGTCTGACCTTAGGAGTCATTAGTGGCATGCTAGATTCCTCCCACTTGTTCTAGACAACAGTGATCGTCGTATGACATTTTCGTACCTTGTACGGGATAGCTAGCCATATTTGTCCTCGTATTTCCTCAGTATTCTAGGAACGGGATGTAACTTTAGGATTAAGTTTTTCGTTCAACGTAGTATGTGAGTTAACATCTCCAATATGAGTATCGTATATCCCTAGTGAATATTTGGATAACATATATAGTCGAACTTCTGGTTTGCTTAGACGAACTTCTGGTTCTCTAGACTAATATATGGTTTTCTAAACTAATGGTTACACAAAATATTCCTTATTTCACTTGCTTAGATTTTTAATATGATACTCAGTTTCCTTTTACTCTATAAAAGATTCTTCTAGAATTATGACAATATAAGATATTTTGTATAAGTAGGCGGGTTCCATTGGATAAAATTAAGTGTGTTCTGCTGGAGCCTTTTTTATTATGAGCATGACCAGCTATGATGGATACTATTTTTATACTAGTATTCTTGTTGCAGGAAAATATCCTATTATTAAGGATGGTGTTGGTAGTAGCACTATTAGACATCTATATCTAGTTTTTTCATGGATTCTAGTTTTTATATATGGCAATATCTTATCAGTAGTTGCTCATATAGATATTATTAATCAATAATAATAATTCTACATATTGAACTTCAGATCTTTGATGGTTGGTAGTACAATGTTGCATATCCCTACGGGTAGAAAATCCTCATGTCACCAACTTTATAAAAGTTTTGAATTTATATGAGATTTTCTTTCCTCCGGTAATCAAATGTCAATTTATTCTTCTGATCCCATTTTTTGTTGATCCATCGTGAGACATACCTTCCTTCTTGTGTTAATCCATCATGAGACATATCTTTCTTCTTGTCGATGAATTAGAGCCCTCAAGCAATGATACTGATAATGTGTTGTGAAAATAAGAGAGACAAAATTACTGGTAGTAGAATAAATTCATTCCTAGTTTTTCTCATTGATAACATATATAAGAGTGTTTGCCATTGATTGTAAAAGTACAGAACAATTTTATAGGAGGACTGAACTTAGACTCACAATACAAACTCGCTCATACAAAGAAAGCCTAGGAATGAAAACCTAGGTACCGTAATCTAAGTATGATTGTTTATTTTTTATTCTGGGGGGTGACGATAGAGGCTCGAGAAAGCGACGGCAGCTCTGCCATACTCCTTGGACGATCGGACGTAGCCTTGGCTCTGATGAAGAAATGCTCTTGGACGTGTGGGGAGACTCCTCTACGCTCTCTTTTGTCCTCTCTCTTTGTCTCTGTCCATTCTCCCTTTTTCTCTCCAAGGTTTGCAAGGGAATGGCACCTTACTATTTATAGAAATGGGGTGTAATCATTAGGGTTTGTAATAATAGCCCTTCGAAAAGTCGGCGGCTTGGGGATTAATCAATTTGGGTCGTTCATCCCGAATGTAACAAATCTGGGCAATTAATGTGGATTGCACCAAACCCTATGGATAATTAATGCTGATTGCAATGAATCTTTATAATTCGTCATGACAAGCTCGAATCTCCCGCCACGTATTCAATTTGCTTAATAACAACAAATCTGATTTCATCCGGATAATTATGATGATTGTAACAAATCTGGATTGTTATAATTTGCTAGCAGCCGTAACTCCGAGGGGATAAGACTGCCACGTGTCTCAACTGTCATGAGGATCGCTACGTGTCTCAACTGTCATGAGGACTGTCACGTGTCTTAACTGTTGTGAGTGGGATGTCCTGACAGAGCTGCATGAATGCGGTCTCTAAATGAACCGCATATGGGTGGCCTCCATACTCCTAGCCGCATGAAGGTGGCAGCCGCATGAGGGTCGCAGCCACATGAAGGTGGTAGCCGCATGAAGGAGGCAGCCGCATGAAAGGAGCAACTACATGAAGAGAGCAACCGCATAGGGGTGACAGCCGCATAGGAGTGGCAGCCGCATAGGGGTGACAGCCGCATAGGAGTGGCAGCCGCATAGGGGTGACAGCCGTATAGGCGTGGCAACCGCATAGGGGTGACAGCCGCACAGGAGTGGCAGTCGCATAGGGAGACAGCCGCATAGGTATGGCAGCCGCATGGGGAGCTTTGGACTTGGCAGATCGTGCCAGCTATAAAAGATTTTCTTCTTTTTCCTAGGAGCACGCCATCATGTCAGGGCTATCAATTCGACTTTTATGTCAGAGCTGTCATTTGTCAGAGCTGGCATTATCAGGGTGCTGTCAGAGTAATTAATTCAAGCTGCTGCTTTATGGCCAGTTGTCAGATCGGACAGCGTGAGGTTACGTGGCATGGAGTCATCCGAACCGTATGAGGCTCTTTCTGTTTGTGAGCCGTATGGGATCCTAAAGGACTTATGAGCCGCATGAGGCTTCTTCTGTTTTGAGCTGCATGGGCTTCTCTTGTCTTTTTCCATGCTTCTACAAGACCTCCTTCAAAGTTTTCAATTTACAAAATTGAAATACTTTGAATAAGAAGCATGACTATATATAAGCTCTTCTGGCCGCATAGGATATTCTGACACCATGGACTTCCTAGCCGCATGGACATCCTAGCCGCATGGACTGTCTAGCCGCATAGGCTCCATGTCACGTCTCCCTGCCACGTATACAACTCATTTATTGCCCTTGATTTGCTGTCGGATTTAAAGCCACTTTTTGGGGCTGGATCCCAAAGGTCGGTTTTAAATATTCAGATTTGCCTCAATGCCCGAAGAGTCGATTCTGTTCTTTATGCAGCACGAGGATTGAAGCGTCCGTTGGTTCATGAGCCCCCCTTTTGTCTGCCTATAAATAAGAGGGTTTGTGGAACAGGAAGACTTTTTTACTTTCTCTCGTCTTTAATTCTTCTTGCCCTAAGTTGCTGCCTTCGTCTTCCTTTCTCCGCCCATCAATCAACAATGGCCCCCAAGTCTTCCAAAGACGCGACGAAGGGTAAGGGAGTGGCTTCTTCGTCATCCACGACGCCCGAAGTCCACCACGACGTTCACCCCACCATTGATGGTAAGGGTTTAGGAATATCGTATACTTCGAAACCCTAATAAAGACGGCTCTGTTGCATGCTTTATGCACAAGCCTTTAATGCGTCCCTCGTCTTCATCGGACTGTTCAAATTGTATGGGCCGTATATATGTCCCACGTCTGAGCCGCATGGGGGTTTGTCTAGTAGCCGTATAGACGCTTCACAAACTGACCCGCATAATGACCCGTCGAACAGAGCCGAATAAGTCTCTCTGAATCGAACCGCATGAGGCCCCTTCAAACAGGACCGCATAAGCTTATCTGGATTGGGCCGCATAAGGCTCTGGCCATCTTCTAATATTGTTTCTTTCTATCTTTAATTCTTGCAGCATTCCTGCCGAAGGCTGAGATCATTGTGAAGGAAGAGCCGCTGCCTCCTTTCAAACAAGAGTCGTCGCTCGTTATGGAGGAGGTAATACCAAAAATAGAGGAATAGAGAGGAGAGCTGGCGCCTATTGATGTTGCTGTAAAGGAGGAGCCCTAGTCCGACGGCGGTAGTATTGGGAGTTCTGACCCTCCTGCTCCGGACGAGGATTTTGCTCAAGTAGATCCTTCATATGAAAAATGGTTATGGGATTGGTCTATGCGCCCCCGCAACTAGGATTCGTAGGCTCTCATAAATGTCCGTCTTTTGTTTTGATATTTCTGTCTGTCTTTAGCTGTAGTTTGTGTTTTGCTTCTTTTGGACATCAATGTAATCTTTTTCCTTCTTATCTAAATGAAATGATAGAGAACTTTTCTAGCTTGTTCATGTGATGTAGTCATGTGAATGTAGCTGATTTTGAATGAACTGAATACATTCGCTCTATTCTTTGCTTGTAGTAGTTGCCCCAATGGGAGACTTTTTGTGGACCTATTATCCTTGGCGTATCCTGGTTCTGGATACGGATAATAAGTTGGGAGAGAACCAACATACTTACTCAGAGGTAGTGAGGACATAGTAAATATGAGGGTTTCTTCGATGAAGCCTTCCCACTCAGAGGTAATGAGGACATGGCAGGAGTAGGCTCCATGAAGGGTACATAGAACAACTCAGAGGTAATGAGGACGTGGAAATTCTACATGAGGGGCGGTTTATTTTTGATGGAAGGGAAACAACTCTGAGGTAACATCGACGTGGTTGTCTCAAAAAATCTGTGGATCTATTATCCTTTTTGTGCACTGAAAGTACGGGTATTGGATCATAAGAAGGGAGCTCTTTTAGGAGAAAAGTTCAGAGTATGATCATACATGACTTACTACCTAAAAGATACGATATAGATTTATCTGTAGTGACTAGAGTGTGAGTTCAGCGATACTTGCGGGTACATAACTCAACAATCTGTGAAATTTGGAGTCAGAATGTGAGTTCAGCGGTACTAGAGGGTACGTAACTCGTCATTCTGGGGAATTTATTGTCGGAATGTGAGTTCAACGGTACCAGAGGGTACGTAACTCATCATTCTGGGAAATTTGGATTCGGAATGTGAGTCCAGCGGTACATACGGGGTACGTAACTCATTATCAGGGATATTTGGATTTAGAATGTGAGTTCAGCGGTACCAGAGGGTACGTAACTCATTATTCTGGAAGATTTGAAGTCGGGATGAGAGTTCAGCGGTACCACAGGGTACGTAACTCATCATCAGGAATATTTGGATTTGGAATGTGAGTTCAGCGGTACCAGAGGGTACATAACTCAACATCATGGAGGATGTCGTTTCAGACATAATACTTATTTAGGAACTTGCCGTTGATGGGCAACATGAGCAAGTCTCCATTTTGTTTTACGAGGCGGTAAGCTCTATTGGAGAACATTGCATCGATGATGAACGGGCCTTCCCACTTTGGCTGGAACTTGCCGGCAATTTTGTGAGTCATAACCATCGGCCTCCGAACTGCCAGAACGAGATCGCCCACTTGGAATGTTCTAATTTTAACCTTCTTGTTGAAGGCTCCGGAGATACATGCTTGGTACAGCTTGATTCGTTGTTGAGCCAACAGGCGCTTCTCATCTAGGGCCTCCAACTCTTGTAGTCGACGATGGTGATTATTATCTAACGTCAGTCGGTAGGTGAGAGCGACGCAGAGTTAGGAGATTTGAGTCTCCAATGGGGGAACTGCCTCACTTCCATATACCAGAGACAAAGGCATTTTTCCAGTAGCCATCCGTACTGTAGTGCGGTACGCCCATAAGCATTCGCCGAGCTTTTCATTCTAGTCGCGTTTGTTTGATGACACGAATTTCTTAAGAAGCTTGATGATTGTTTTGTTGAATGCTTCAGCCAGACCATTAGCCGCTGGGTTGTATGGTGTTGAAGCAATATTCTGGATTCGATGTTTGTCACAAAATCGATAGAAAGTGTGGCTTGCGAACTGCGGACCATTATCGTGGATGATCCTTAGTGGCAGTCCAAAGCAGTAGATAACGTGATGCTTGAGAAAGCTGATCACGTTTGAAGTCTTGACTTATGCCAGCGGAATAGCCTCCGCACATATGGAGAAGTAATCTGTGATTGCGAGTATGAAGCAGTGTCCTCGGGACGAAGGCGGAGTGATCGGACCAATGATGTCCATTCCCAATGCTTCGAATGGACAGGATGCCACCATCGGATGTAGAAATTCGGATGGCTGGTGGATGAAATCTGCGTGGACTTGACAGGCTTTGCACTTTTTTGTATAGTCTATTGCATCCGCAACCATCGTGGGCCAGTAATAGCCCATTCGGCGAAGGCGGTCTTGTAGTTTCGGGCCAGGCTGATGGGCCCCACAGATGCCATCATGAGCTTCACGCACGGCTTCTTTGGCTTATGTATTAGACAGACATCGAAGAAATAATCTATCGTATGATCGTCGATATAGCATTTTTGTCTCCGTATCATAGAAGAATCTGAGGGAATGCCTTCTGATAGAAGTGGCTTCCTTTAGATTTTCTGGCAGGATGTTGTAGACCATGAAGTCAATGAATGGTTGTCTCCAGTCTGGTGCTTCATCGACTGTCAGTGCGGAGTAGTTCTCAACACATTGAACATTATTCTTGGGATAGACCAACTCACGGCCTATGATGTCAACCAAGTGATGAGCATGATTCAGAACTGCTAAGGAAGTGGCAAGGCCTGCTAGGGCATCGGCTTCAATGTTCTGGAGCCTGGGAACGTGTTCTATGAAGAACCCTCCCAAGGACGAGATGATGTCAATCGCTATTTGGTGATAGGGGATCATGTCTTCGTGACGCACTTCGCATGAGCCCCCGATCTGGTTAACGATTAGCTGCGAATCGCCGTATGCTTCAAGGTACTCTACTTCCAGCTCCTTCGTAAGTCGGAGGCCAATAACCAAAGCATTGTATTCGGCCACATTGTTTGAGCAGGGCTCCATGAGGGAATAAGCCCGATTAATTACTAGCCCGGTAGGAGAAATCAGCACCACTCCGACTCCAGCGATGATGTTACCCTTGGTCCCAGTTCTAGAAGCGCCGTTGAAGAACATTCGCCATACAGTATCGTGAGTGGCCACATTTGAATTTACGACCTCATTTGGAATATCTTCGTCTATTCTGGTTGACTCCGATCCTGGATGAGCTGCTAAAAAGTCTGCTAGAGCTTGACCTTTAACAGCCTTCTGTAGGACGAAGATCATGTGGTAGGGAGACAATAAAATTGCCCAGGTAGCGAGGCTTGAGCTGAGTGCACCTGGCTTGGTCATGAGGACCCTGAGGGGGTTGACTCTTGATACGACATGGATGGTTTATCCCGTGACGTAGTGTCGCATCTTCTGAATGGCGAAAACCAGAGCAAGGCACTCCTTTTCTACGGCAGTATATCGGTGTTCCGGCCCCATCATCATTCGGCTAAGGTAATATATAGCCTGCTCGTGGCCTACATCATTGTTTTGTGCTAGCAGAGCACCGAGAGGATGTTCCATCACTCTTACATAGAGCAGGAATGGTCTTCCAGTAACTGGGGCTACCATTACTGGAGGGTTCATTAGATATTCTTTGATGCTGTCGAAGGCGTGCTGGTATTCTTCATCCCATACGAATGAAACGCCCTTCTTTATGAGGTGGATGAATGGTTGACATCGTCCGGAGAGGTTAGAGATAAACTTCCTGATGTAGGCCAGTCTCCCTTGAAGGCCTCGGAGTTTATAGAGATTTCTTGGGGGACCCATTTCCATGATTGCCTTCATCTTCTCAGGGTCTATGTGGATACCTTGGAAAGTAATGATGAAACCCAAGAACTTCCCGCTGGATACGCCTAAGAAGGATTTCGTAGGATTTATTTTCAAATTGTGCGCTCGTATCAGGTCGAAGACTGTCCTCAGATCATGCAGATGATCTGCCTTAGAGCCGCTTTTGACGGCGATGTCGTCGATGTAGCATTCTACTATCTTACGCTATTGGTCTCTAAAGATGACACTCATAGCTCTTTGATAGGTGGCGCCGGCATTCTTTAAACCGAAAGGCCTGACTGTGTAGCAGTATGTGCCAATTGGTGTTCGGAATGATGTATGCTTTTCGTCATCAGGGAACATTTTGATTTAGTTGTACCCCGAGAAACCATCCATGAATGACATACGCTCGAAGTCGCAGGTGTTGTCAATCATGATATCGGTGATAGGGAGGGGGAACTCATCCTTAGAAAATGCCTCATTCAGATTACGAAAGTCGATGCAGATTCGAATATTT
Source organism: Iris pallida (assembly GCA_029216955.1). Taxonomy (NCBI): domain Eukaryota; kingdom Viridiplantae; phylum Streptophyta; class Magnoliopsida; order Asparagales; family Iridaceae; genus Iris; species Iris pallida. The sequence goes on from JANAVB010040019.1 coordinate 8,651,894, forward strand.
CCATTCCTCTTGAGGATGGGTACTATATTGGCGACCCAGTCTGGATGCTGTTCCTCGCGGATGAAGCCGTTGGCTATCAGTTTATTGACCTCAGCTTCAATGGCATTCATCATGTCGGGGCGGAACCGTCGTTGCTGTTGCTTGACTGGTTTTGCGTCCGGACGGATGTTGAGTTTGTTAAGTGCAACCTCTGGATTCAGTCCTGGCATGTCTTCATAGCTCCAGGCGAACACATCGATGTATTCTCTGACGAGTTGTAGTAGTGATTCCCGCTCTTCATCTGTCAGACTTTTGCTGACGAAGATGGGCTTTGGAGAGGACTCATCACCGAGATTAATTTGCACAACCTCATCCTCAGTGGAAGGCTCTCTTTGTTCGAACTGCTTCTCCCATTGCGCATCCAGTTATTGTGCCCACGACTCTAACTCAAGAAGTTCAGGAACGTCTTCATCTTCTTCGTAGGCGTCGGCGAATGCCATGTTGACGGACAAGACTTGCCTGAATACGTCCCCGATGCTGACATCTGAATCGAAAGTTGGTGATCCGGTTGAGTGTGAATGCCAGTCGTATTCCTCGTCCGAGCTTTCCGGGGTCGTTGCCGGTGTAACATAACCTAGCCCACATCTGGTTTTGTTGTAATAGTCTCGTAGTTTTCCAGCCGGGACCGGTGATTGTAAAGGTAACCGTCGTCCAGTACCGTAGTTTAAGCCTGGTGTAGCTTCCAGATCATACGCTTGTTTTTGCATGAGGTACTTGGATTGGGAACTATACAGGTAAAGGGGCAGTCTTCCGGTGTCAGGTTTGAGCTCAACTTCTTCTATCTTTAAGGACTGTGGATCATTCTTGCGGCCGAAGATGATTTGATGATCCTCTCCCTCGATTATGCGATAAGCAACTTCCACTAGAGTAAGTTGGTTTGCGGTGTAGACATTTGTTACCTGTGTGTGCAGGTGTGTGCCTATACCGTGTTCCATAGCATACATTGTACAAAGCTTATTAAGCTCAAGATAATTCAAAGATAACCCTTTGTCGATGAAGTAAGGTATCTTTTTCAGTGGGATTACATCATCTGCGGATAGAACATTAGTGTGAGCAGCCGCATACTTGGTCAGCTCTGGCTCTTCTTCAACTACCCCCTGCATCAATGAAGACTGGAAGGATGACTTGGGCAGCTTAATCGTCAGGGGCTCCACTGGTGGAGCAGAACGTGGAGTCGTTGGCGTACCAGCCACCCCCAATTTGGTGCTCGGTGCTGGACGGGGATTGGTTGGCTGGCTAGCAGTCCCCGGCTTAGCGCTTGGCTGCTGATTCATTCTGGAAAGACGAATCGTCATCGACTTGACAGAGGGTTTGAGCTCCTCTATTTGTTGCTATCTAGCTTTAGGCAGCCTGATTGTCAGTGTCTCTGTCGTGGGTCGTGGCGCTTGGCCAGACCTTGGCAGTCGGATTATCATCTACTCTTCTTGTGCAGAGAGGCTGATTGCATCCTTACGCAGAGTGGCTGTAAGTGGTGCAGTTCTGCCAGGTTTGCGGGCTTGAAGGTGGATCGTCAAAGGTTCTTCCGATCCAGCTGCCGCCTCAGTCGGAGCTTGAATATCTCCTTCGACAAGGTATCTTTTCGACTTCTCGTACAAGCATGAGTCGGAGTAGTAGGATTCGACCCCTTTAAAGGGATCGATGTCAGCAAATTCTGTCCTCACGAAGCCATACTTGTCGACGTACTTGAAGCACTGGTACAATATGGAGGGTACGATCATGTAATCGTGTATCCAAGGACGTCCCAGGAGAATGTTGTAGGAAGTGTCCGTATCTATGATATAACAGGTCACTTCTGACTGAAGGTCGCCGATTTGGCACTTCAAGTGAATCATCCTGATCGGATAGCTTTTTCCTGAATTGAAACCGCTGATGGCGGTGCTTGTCGGCGTCAGGCGATGCATTGGGATGCACAGATGGTGTAGTAGGCTCTTCGGAATGATGCTTATGGAAGAACCGGGTTCAATATGCATCCGGTTCACCTTGATATCGCCAATATACCCAGTATAATATAGAGGGTGATCATGCAGGTTGGTCTTGATAAGCATATCCTGCAGAGTGAAGACGATGTTGGGCATTGCACCTGTGCAAGCGCTGTCCTGGAGATATGTGGGCAGGCTTTCCCCAGTGAGATTGGACTGAGCCAGATATGCGTCGACGTTCTAGAGCACCTCGCTCAGTGCGATGCGAACATCTTTAGAAAGCCTCAGGAGGTCGTATAGCGACAATTTAGCCGGTGTGTTAGCCAATTGTGCCAAGATGTCGAAGTTGTAGGGCCTCCCCAGCCCATGAGGCATCTCTCTTCAGAGCGGTTTGTCGAAGTGAGTCTCCTTCGGCCTAGGCTTGTCGGTCATCGAAGGCTGCGAAGGTCCTGGAGCATTAGCAGCTGTTGGCTGATGATCTTCAGCCGAGTTACCCGATGGAGGTAGGGTTTATGCGCCGGATCGGGTAACGATGGCAGTAGCTTCTTCGACCTCTGCTGAGATTGTACGGCATGATTTAACTTTCCCACTTCTCTTCTTATTGGTGGAGGGAGGAGCGGACTGAGTCATTTCAGGTACCAGATCCGGATGGACCCACATGACCTCCCCTCGTGATGTGGTAAGGGGCATTAGGCCAGCATCCTGGTTTCTGGGAGGTAGAAGGTTAGCGATCTCCATCCTTGCTCTGGGGACGAGTACTACTCCATCTTGAGTCTTCGTCGGAGGGAAGCTGCCGAATTGTATCGACACCATATTGGTTGCTACGGTCACCTCTTCGAAATCGATGGCCAAGGCCTTAGAATCGATAAGATGCTTGCTGTATCACTTCAGTTGGTAGCAGTCATGTGTAGCATGGTAGACATAGCGATGGTAGTGGCAGTACTTGGGACTCTCTATTTCAGCAGGACAAGGTTCACGCCTCGGAGGAGGGAGCTGAATTCGACCTCCTTGTATGAGCATGTCCAAGATGGGCTTGACATGGCCGTCATCGAAGGAGTAGGACATCTGAGGCCACTGCTTTTCTGCCAGCTTTCATTTGGGTATTGGGGCTGTGTCGGCCACCATAGCCTGTTTGCCCTTGTTGTCTCGATTGTTGGAGGAGTTACCACCATTGTTGCTGTTGGTGCTAGGGCGTTTGCCCTTGTCCTCTCCTTCTGAGATGTGCAATCCCAATTGACGAGCTTTCTTCAATTTGTCTTCTGCGCTAGTGGCGTTGATAATGAAAGTCTTCCAATCCTTAAACTGACTTTCACCCATCCAGAGGCTGATCATGGGAAGAAACCTCTTTTGGCAAATTTTAATTAAGGAGGAATCAGGGTTACCGGAAGGCAACTTCATCGCGGTCTGGCAAAACCGCTCCATATAGTTTTTTGTCAGCGCCTTTTCTCCCTGAACAATGTCCATGAGGGTGGACATTGTCACGTCTTGTCCTACTTCATAGAACCTCTTTAGGAACATACGTTTGAAGCCGGCGAAGGAATGTATGCAGTTGTCCGACAAGTTGCGGTACCAGTCGAAGGCGATCCCCTCCAGCGCTCCGATGAACAACCGTGTAAGGATGGCATCATCATGAGGCAGATGGTCGGTTGTGACTTCAAAGTAGGTGATGTACCTGCTAGCAGATATCTTCCCATCATATGGATTGATGTTAAATGGTTTATATCTTGGTGGGAAGGGAACATCTCTCCACGCAGTAGGATACAGTTGTCGTATCCTGAGGTCTTGGTAGTTTTCTCGGACGTGGAACATGGCCCGGAGCTCCTGGACCTCTCTTCTTGCCTCCCTGGCCTCATCTGCAACGGTGGGAGCCAACATTTCAGGAGGATTATCACCCGGGTTTTGTGCTACTGAGTTCGAGTCCACATTGACCGTGGGACATAAGCTTGTTTGGCTAGGCGTCCTTCCTTGCAGAGTTGGAAGGGCCACTTTGATCTCTTCCACGGACTTGACTAAGGGATGCAGTATGGCCTCCAGAGTGTCACTGTGTTGGCGATCACTGGAACCATCTTGGTTGCTGTCCATCATGAACACCGTCCTTACATGAGGAGAGATGGAAGGAATGATGGAGGATGTGCCCTCTGAGTCATACCCTTGTACAGAGAAATCGTTAGGGTATGTGGGAATGTTCTCCTCTGGTTCGGACTCAGAAGGAGTGGCACCCCCAGCTTCAGAGCTCGCCTTATCTTGAGAGTTGTGGACGTCCTGGGGGACGTCGGGATCTGCTGCATCTGTTGGGTGAATCATTTTCTCTGGATTATCTTCTTAGAACACCGGATTATCATGGATATTTAGAGAAGTACTACCTCCAGCTCCAGTGCCTTCCAGAGATATGGACGACGAATCTCCAAGTGTGGCAGATTTCGTCTTTGAGCGGGTACCTTGGTAAACTCCTCCTGTAATGGTGGTAGACAATCGCTTAGAAGTGAGTTTCTTAGTTACGCCGGTGGAGATTTTCGGACTGGAGACATTTGTTTTCTTTCTTCTACCGCTACCAGGAATCTTCATAGCAGAATTTGCAGGAGGCGACGAAAAGCGCTTCGTCTTCTGAGCTTGGGTATTGCAGTCGTTGGAAGACGGACTGCCGGTCTTCTTGTACTGCCTCCTTATTGCAGCAACAATTGACAATGACTTGGGTGCAGTGATGTCCCTGAAAGGACTCTCTGTACACCGAGTCTTCGTCTCTTTTTTTGCGTTTGTGAAGAATTATGTTGCGCAAGTCACCCGTTTTGTGGGCTCGGAAGTTCTGAGCACATAAGTGTGTTGGCATCCTGCCTGCTCCCTGATGTGGGGGTAGTACGAGTACTTTCCCCTTATCATTGTTAGGAGACTCTTGATAATTATCCCGTTCGTTGGCCGTCGGGGGCTGGACATGGATAGTTTTATATAACTTTCCATCAGGGGCCCGCGTAATAGTCAGCAGAATGCCCTGATAGTCAGAAGTTGGGACAGCTGTCTGAGCTCGACAAGCCCGCGCTGCCCGAGACTTCTTCCTCATAGCACCTGAGAGTACATAGTAGGAAGAGTCCACAGAGATTGGCATATGAGAGCATCTGGGGTCAAGATCGCCTGAGAGGCGGTCAAAGACTGACCGTGAGCCGCATGGAGCAGATGGTATACGGCTGGGTTTGGTAGCCGTGCAGGCTATCTGCATCCGGCTGACATATGTGGCCGCATGACCCTTATGTATGCGGCTGGGAGCGGTGGCCGCATGAACCTTCGGGATGCGGCTGGGAGTCGTGACCGTGAAGGCTGCCTGCATGCGGCTGACTTCTGTGACCGCATGAGTCTTCTCTATTCGGCTGGCGATTGCGGCCGCATGAGCCTTCTTCATGCGGCTGGCACCCTTATGCAGCTTGGTCCGCATAGAGTTCCTTTTTGTCCCTGCAAGTCCAACATCATAGTGTTTTCTTCTGCTAGACTTGGGGACAGCAGAGTCCTCTATGGCCTGAAGAAGGGCCGCATGAGAGTTTTCTCCACCGTTATGAGCAACAGAGAGTGCTTCTTCAAGAGTTTGGGGAGGAGCGAATGATTTAGGCCTCCACTCCCTGCGGGCCTTCTTCGTACGGGCTCGTCGCTGGACCGGGCCAGCGCTCCCGTCGGAGAGCATTTCTTCAAATGCCTGTTGGTCGAACCGGGCGACCAGCATTTGTTGAGTAGAGCCAAGTTTGGCTACGTCCGATTGCATCACCAACTTCTCAGCTGTGGAGAAGTCAGCCCCCAGCAGAGTCGCCATCGTGTTTGCCATTGATTGTAAAAGTATAGAACAATTTTATAGGAGGACTGAATTTAGACTCACAATACAAACTCGCTCGTACAAAGAAAGCCTAGGAATGAAAACCTAGGTACAGCAATCTAAATACGATTGTTTATTTTTGATTCTGGGGGGTGACGATAGAGGCCCGAAAAAGCGACGGCAGCTCTGCCTTACTCCTTGGACGCTCGGACTTAGCCTTGGCTCTGATGAAAAAATGCTCTTGGACGTGTGGGGAGACTCCTCTGCGCTCTCTTTTGTCCTCTCTCTCTGACTCTGTTCGTTCTCCCTTTTTCTCTCCAGGGTTTGCAAGGGAATGGCACCTTGCTATTTATAGAAGTGGGGGTGTAATTATTAGGGTTTGCAATGATAGCCCCTTCAAAAAGTCGGCGGCTTGGGGATTAATCAATCTGGGCCGTTCATCCTGAATGTAACAAATCTGGGCAATTAATGTGGATTGTACCAAATCCTATGGGTAATTAATGCTGATTGTAATGAATCTTCATAATTCGTCATGACAAGCTCGGATCTCCCGCCACGTATTCAATTTGCCTAATTATAACAAATCTGATTTGATCCGGGTAATTATGATGATTGTAACAAATCTGGGTTGTTATGATTTGCTAGCAGCCGTAACTCCGAGGGGATAAGACTGCCACATGTCTCAACTGTCATAATGATCGCCACGTGTCTCAACTGTCATGAGGACCGCCACATGTCTCAACTGTCGTGAGTGGGACGTCCTGACAGAGCCGCATGAATGCGGTCTCTTAATGAACCGCATATGGATGGCCCCCATACTTCTAGCCACAAGAAGGTAGCAGCCGCCTGAGGGTGGCAGCCGCATGAAGGTGGCAGCCGCATGAAGGGGGCAGCCGCATGAAGGAAGCAACCGCATGAAGAGTGCAACCACATAGGAGTGACAGCCGCATAGGAGTGGCAGCCGCATAGGGGTGACAGCCGCATAGGAGCGGCAGCCGCATAGGGGTGACAGCCGCATAGGAGTGGCAGCCGCATAGGGGTGACAGCCACATAGGTGTGGCAGCCGCATAGGGGTGACAACCGTATAGGAGTGGCAGCCGCATAGGGTGACAGTCGCATAGGCGTGGCAGCCGCATGGGGAGCTTTGGACTTGGCGGATCGTGCCAGCTATAAAAGATTTTCTTCTTTTCCCTAGGAGCACGCCATCATGTCAGGGCTATCATTTCGACTTTTATGTCAGAGCTGTCATTTGTTAGAGCTGGCATTGTCAGGGCTGCTGTCAGAGTAATTAATTCAAGCTGCTGCTTTATGGCCAGTTGTCGGATCGGACAGCGTGAGGCCACGTGGCGTGGAGCCATTCGAGCCGCATGAAGGCCTTTTGGAGCCGCATGAGGCTCCTTCTGTTTGTGAGCCGTATGGGATCCTGAAGGACTTATGAGCCGCATGAGGCTCCTTCTGTTTTGAGCCGTATGGGCTTTCCTTGTCTTTTTCTATGCTTCTACAAAGAGAGAATGGGATAGAGGTTGTTATAGATGTGGATATATCACGACCCGCACCCTAGAGTAAGGGCACGATACGTGGGTACGTCCAGCTTATGCCGCAATGTCGGCGGTAGAACGCTGTCCTAGGTCACAACATCTAACAGTTAAGGTAATAACAGTTATACTCCCCGAATGGGGGTAACATAACAGAATATATCTCAATCACATCTAAGGTAGAATACGATGAGACAGAATGATATAAAAGATGCAAGATCCAAATCCATAGGAAATACAAATAGAGAGAAAGCTAAGTGTCTAGATAAACTCCACTAACATCCAGAAATAATACAGATCCAAATATACAACTCAATCTCCAATAATATGAAATAAGATAAAGATATCTATGGAGCAACAGTCTCTACAGCTAAGGGATCCGACTGGAAGTTCGGATCGCAAGTGTCCTCTAAGGCTGTCCCATAGAAAGTAACTAAGCAGGCCTCCTCCTCGTCCTCTGTAAAATTTTCAACAGGTCCAATTAGGACGGGAACGAGTACAACTCATCAAAAAAACCCAAGTAATGATAGAGAACTATAAAGCAGTTATAAACAGTTTTATTGATGAATATGACAGTTTATATTTAGGTGATAGTATAGAGAAGCAGTAAGATACAAGGAAAGTAAAGTAACTAGAACAAGAGAAGAATGATGGCAATAAAGACTGTAAAATAAATCTAGTTGAACTAAAGTAACATAATAAGTCCAGTACGAGATGAATCTAATACAAGATGAATCCAGGTAGTAATCAAGAATCCAGGTGAACCCAGCTATTCTAACAATGTGTTTTAAAATACCGAGATCGACATGTAAACGGCTGCAGGTAATCAGGCACATCCCTCACTGATCAGGCGATAGATGGCTATGCTTCCAGTAGATTCCAGTTGGAAGATTCAGATTTGGGGTATGTCTACATGTCTTACTCAATATTTTCCTGTCCCGTAATACAAATAAATCCAGAATTCGACACGAGAATCGAGATGAGTCCAGCCACAATATGATGATTCCAGAAATAGATTTCGGAATGATTCCAGTGATTCCAGTAATAGAGGCCAGATAAGTATGGTATATGTGTCGCATACATGAATCCAGAAATATCCATACGTGTTATAACAGAGAATCACATAAAACTAACTATAATTGAAGTACAGTAATTGACAATTAAATGAGAGAACTATCAAAGAATGTACTCGCCTGCTATCTGAATGTCCAAGATGAAGGTACTGTCCGAGGAGTGGTGTCTGGCTCCTATTTAGAACAGTACAAGTCACAACAAGTCCAGAATGGAAATAAGATGCACTACAATGCATTCTACATGAATCTAGGTCAATCTAGGCCAAAGTCAAATCTTGGTTAACTCTAGTCAACCCTAAAGTCAAACCTAGGTCAAACTATGGTCAACAAGGTCTAACCAAGTCTCACTAGGTCAAACAAGTCATTCTAGGTCCTATCAAGCCTACACTAGATCTAACAAGTCTATACTAGCCTATTACAATCATAAAGTCAAAACAAACATCACACAACCTATAATGCATCTAGGCCTACACATGGAAATCACATAATATATATATATATATATATATATATATATATATATATATATATATATATATAGGCTATCACCACATGTACATGTATATTGGCATGAGTAATGCTACAGTTACAATCAAATGCTTACAACCTTCTTACAACCTTCACCCATTGCTGACATGTGGGCCATGGCCCACATGTTAGCACATGGGTGAGTGATTGTAAAAGGGTTGTAAGAATTTGGTAGTAGACTTAGCATTATTGTATTGGCATACTAAATAGGCATGCAACATACATAATACATATGTTGATATATACATGGTACATACTTACATATATACATGACACTTTTAATACACATTATACATTATTATACATATAGGAATCATCACATATATGTATATAGGCTACCTACAATATATATATTAACTATATATATACATTACATATATGCATAGAGAGAGAGGTAGGAAGGCTAACAAATGTGTGTGCAGGAGAGTGTCACATGAGGGCATGTGTGTGTATGAGTGAGAGTGTCAAGGGAGTTGTGTGTGTGTGTAGTGAGACATGAGAGTGTGTGGGTTCCTGGAACAGTGAACGGTAATAAACTTGTGTGTGTGTGTGTGTGTATGTGGCATGAGGGTGTTGTCAAGTGAGGATGTGTGTGTGAGTGTGTGTGATATGGCATGAGACTGTGATTGCAGGAAAACAGGGAAATGAAGGGTGTGAGGGTGAGAGTGATATCCTAGACACAAAAACAGTGAAGTGATATATATGTCCATGTGTGTAGGGAAAAATCAGTTCTTAGCTGCATTGAAAGTTAACAAGAACAGTGAGTATATTATAGTAAAAACTGGAAAAATATAAACAGTGTATATATTTGTGTGTGAAACAATCCTGAAATCAGTGAGTACAAAGGGATACATTTCAGGTTCAGGAAATGAATTCAGGTAATAGGAGAATCAATTCAGTATTTTTAGAATGAATGAACACTCATTTAACTAGATCCCCAAATCATATACATAATAGTTTAACAATATGTAAGAGTGTGAATGAGAGTTAATATCCTGGAAATCAATCTATCTACAACAGTGTACATGGGTCAAATGAAATCAGTAGCTAACTAATCATTATGAAATCTGGAATTAATTGACAGTTACAAACGGAAAGAAAATCAGTGAGGTGATAACTGGAATTCAGTGAACATATCATGACACAGTGAAGTGTAATATGAAATTAGGAAAACAGGGATTCAATATCAGTTTATGGAAAACAATCAATACAGTTTTCGAAAAGGAAAGGAAATCAGTTCAGTTCTAATTAAGAAGCCATTCTCAGATTTAACAGTTCACCAATGAAACAAAATCAAATCTATTTCATTCGAAAACCAACACAAATGCCAATTCTCATTTACAAACCAAAAGCCAAATTCAAATTGAAAAACTAAGCCAAATATGAACTATCAAACATGTGGGGACATTTAACAGTGATAATCACCAATAAAATAGAGATTTAATAGTTCAGAAATTGAAAGAAAACAAGTATCAGAACATGTATCAGTTAACATGCCATTTAACCCAAATCGAAACCAAATTCACATCAATAACCTAACTAACATGTAAACTTAATCTCATATAGATTATACATCATATTCAGGATCTAATTAGCAAATTAAAACATAAATTAAACCATTTAAAACTGAATAAAACAGGAAAACAAAATAGCACAATGATACGCACAGTGCACACCCTGTACACGCACGACACCGTATTCGACACGACACGAGGGGTCGTGAAACTTGACCCACGTAGTGTCAGTGGATGCCCCATCGTGTGTGTCAAGTTTCACGTGTCCTAGTGGCGGGTCCACTGCGCAAATGACCCCGAGCAGCAGGGCAAGGAAATCTGCGCGCACGCACGAGTGCAACCGCCTGTTCCCGTGTCCGTGGTGATACGACACGATACCAATAACATCCCAGGACACTAGAAACCCCTAAGCAAGGTTAAAACCTAAATTCCTATTCAAATATATTTCAGAAAACAAATCGAAATGCCCTTTGGGGCATTTCATCAAACACATACACGTATCCATTGATACGTGTCCGATACGGACACGTATTGGACACGAATCATAGGGTTAGCTATACCTACAGTTAGGGTAGGCCTAGGGCTTCCTAAATATGTAATAAAAACAACATTCTATGGTGAGGATTAGAATTTACATATAGGTTTGCAATGGGTCAAAAGCCCCAATATGAGTGGATCCTCAAGCTTCCAAAACTCTCCCAAATTGTTTCTTCCCTGAAATTTCTCAATACCAACAGCAAGTAGAATAAATTTAGGACCTATTGCATTTGGTTTGGGTAGAAAAGGAATTAAAATGGAATTTCTAGGAATTAATGAAGATGGAGACTTACCTCTTTCTAAAACTTGCAAATATTTCTAAGGGAGGCTAGCCCTAATTTCTAGGAGCATTAAATAGGGGGGATAGGCTTGGCCGGCCATGGGCTGTTGGGCTAGGGTTAGGGTTCCACTAGTGTTGGGTTGGGCCTCAATGGGCTTAAGTCACAAGTCATGACTTTTGAAACCACAAGCCATTCTCTATTCAAATTAATTCATATTCTCTCCAAATAAGTTCTAATGGGTTTGATATCACTAACTTAGGTTAAGCTAAGGTTCCATAACCTAACCAAATAGTCATGACCTAGGTTAGCTTCTAGGACAGTCTCTTAAGTCAACACTAGTCAAGGTCAAATATAACACCAAAACAATTATACTAAAAATCACTAAAAATTCTAATAATTATAATTAATACTAATAATTCCCAAATAATTCCAAAATTTTAAAAATTACCAAAATACCCTCAAGCTAGAAAAGTGGTAGTGACAAATCTACCCCCCTTAAAATAATTTTGTCCTCGAAATTAAAGGTGATCGTACTCCTTCTAGGTTAAGCCCCCAGCAATTATAGTCTCAGAAACCTATTTAAATCATACAATTGGAAAGTGTAACCTATGGGGTCATGGCATGTAATATCAGTCTGGGTCTCATCTAGTTACACCAACATGCTATAGTACTAGACAATCACAAGGTATCAAAACATACAAGCAAGGGATGCATCAAATATTCTCAAAAAGGAATACTAAGGTTAGGTCAAAACTCACCTCCAGCTAGGTCTGAGAACAAGAACTCCCTCCTGGAAGCAGGGCCTTGGTTGGGGCAGGTATATCAGGACAGTGCTGCATCCAGTGTGCAGCTGACCCACAGAATAGGCACAATCCTAGTCTCTTTCTACAGAAGTTCCACTTGTGCCCAGACTTCTTACAGTAGGTACAGATAGGCTCTGGCTCAGCTGGCCTCTGCTGGACAGAAGACTGGGCTGGATATGATGATATAGGCTAGATATATGGGTACTCCTCAAGCTCTAGATAGGACTGGGTACTGCTCCTCGCCCTCTTGGAGCTAGGCTCTCTTCCTGGAAGCACAGAGTCCCGCAGACGTAGCAACCTCTGGTATTGCTCCCTCATGGCCTCATTATGAACTTTCTGTGACTCCAACATACTTTCTTGGAAATATCTAAACACCTAGGCTGCGTCAAGTAACAAACCTCCGGGTAGTACAGTATAGGGTACCATCTCAAGGGGTAGGGAAAGGCTGTCGGTCTCAGGCAAATCTGCAGCTCTCTCCTGAACAACAGGAGATGAAGGAAGACTCTCTGGCGAGGCTACTACCATCTCCTCAATGGCTGGACGTGCCACCACCCCCTGATCAGATAGAGGGATCACTACTTCCTGAACAATAGGAGGTAGAAGCACACTCTCAGTAGCTACAGCTACCCTCAGGCGATGGGCTCGGGTTATGGGTGCCATACTGAAAGAAAAAAAGTAAATCAATCATCAAGGCTTGTAAGGCAGTCTATCATTCCATATGAAAACTGATAAATATTGTAGGAACGAAATCGTAAAGCACAATACTCTATAGGGGGTGAATAGAGTAGGCAACGGAATAATGCTAATTAAAAATTGTTAGCAGCAAGATCAAAGAATAATAATCACAACTAAGTAAAGTAAAGACAGAGATAAGAATACAAACGCAAAGACGGCGATGTATACTGGTTTTCCTCTGTTGAGGACTAATCCAGTCGGTAGAACTCTTGCTACCAGTTGAATCCACTATTGGCAAACCGCAAGTTTTCTTACGAAGTCCTTGCAACTTCTACAACGCGAGCTTTGATACGAAGAACTCGTCCAACTTCAAATGTGAAGAGGTATTCTTCAATCAAGCCTTCTGATTACAATCTCTTAGAAACTTCTAGACCGTACCGCACTGGCAAATCGACTAGAGGATTGTAATTGGCTTGGGATCTGAAATTTAAAGCTCAAGAAAAACTCTTTGGAAGACTGAAAGCTTTAGATAGATAGAAGATTGAAAGTGAATGAGTGAGTTGAAACGATCAAAATCCTTCTCTATTTATAGGAATTCCAAAGACAGAATTCTGGAAGAATTCGGGCAGAACTCGATGAGGAAATCTCGGTCAAATCCGCAATTGCAGGAGGACCAAGTTCCTGAGAATTCAAAAATCAAACGGCCACCAACCGAACTCTGGCCGAACTCTGGCCGCACTCTGGCCGAGTTCTGTCAGGGTTAGGTTAGGTTTTTAAAAACAATTTTTAGGGATTTTTGAAAACCTTTTTGAAAACCTTTTTGAAACTTTTGTTTAAAAGAATGTTTTTCAAAACAAAGGACATTTTAAAAGTATTTTGAAAACATTTTAGAATAGCCTATTTGCCAGTACGACTCGGTGTACAACGTATTCCTAGACTCAATAAAATGAAAAATACATTGCTTAAAGGAAATACAGACTCGAACAGGCAAACATAGCTTCGATCTTGAACTGTGTAGATAGCTGTTCTTGTTCATGTCCAAGAGTCCGATACATCCTTACTAGCTTCAAATATCCAGACAGAGTTTGATTAATTATTAAAATCAGGTTGACCATATGACCAATGGGCCAACAATCTCCCCCATTTTGATAATTGACAAACTATGAATGATATAACATTTAAGCTTGAAATAAAATCAAAAAATAGTTCATATCCTGCATTTTCTCAAAAGAAATGTTAGATCTTTATTTTTCTCCCCCGTTGTCATTTAGCAAAATAATTGCAAAAGAGGAAAAAACTCCCCCGCAATCAATGCATAAATAACAGACAGTGAAGAAACACAAGAAAATACACATGATAAATGATAGAAATAGTAAAGAAAATTTAATGACATCACAGGCATGTATTTGTACTCAGGCAGTTTATAATAGACAAAGAATTATGTCACAGGCAGTTTATAGTAGAGAAGCAGATAAAGAAATGCTAAGTAAATAAACTGATGTGAATCATAAAGTACGAATCTCATAAAGATAAAGATAAAGATGTTCAGATGACATCAAATAAAGCAAATCCAGTACAAGTCCTCAAAAATACTGATAATAAAGTCTGAAAATAGAAAAACTTGGAATGTCGGAGCATTTCCAAGTGTACAATAGATAATGTTAAGTCTCATATCAAATAACATATCAAAAGTCCTCATCATCATCATCATCAGTATGATGACCAGCATGTCCAGAAGGACCAACTCCAGAAGTACCCGCGCTAGAAGGGTGAGGAGGAGTGCCAGTGTAAAACTCACCAACATAATCACGAGGAGGAGCACGGTCAGAACGGTACCAATCACATGCATTACCGGGCTGGAAGTAGGCATGAACAGCCTCATCCTCACAGCGGTAACCAGAGAAAGCTGGATCTCTAGGGATAGAACCGGCTGAATGTCCAGTCTGGGCGAAACAAAGATCAGCTAAAGAGTTTGCAATCGCCTGATAACGAGTGACGTCGCGGAACTCACGTTCGCGAGCCATGTCCGTCAACGAGACGTACAAATCTGAAAGGTGCTGGTGTATGCCCTCAAAAGTTATAGCATACTGGTGAGGAGGTGGAGGAGGTGGAACAGTAGCATGAGGAGGAGGAGGAGGAGGAGCAGATGCAGTCATACTGCGACGAGATAACTTGAGAACCTTGGGCTCAGGGTCTTGAGCACAAGTAGATAAGGCAATGTCGAAACGCTGAAAGATGCGTGGAAGAATTATCGCATAAGAGAGATTTCTATCTCTTGTACGACAACATCCCATCATCTGAATAATGGTCTTAGGGACAGAAAATGGAATCCCTTTAAGAATATGATACATAGCAGATAATTCAAGAGACGTGACATCATTCTTCGAAGTAGACTTTGGAAGGAGAGTAGAATAAATGATACGGTACAATTCATAATTAAACAAGTTCAGGTTGTTTGCCTTGAACTTTCCAAAGCGAACTCTATCAGGTGCACAAAGTTCAGCTTTGAAACTTGTAAGTGTCGTGCCTTCGGGAAAATCAAACTCAGTGATGTCAACAAGCGGTTCACCTTCATTGGGAATACCAAGGATCTCCGCTAAAAGAACATCATTGAAGTTGATATCTAATCCTCCAACACGTGTGCTTACATCAAAAGTGTTTAATATGATATTGCAGTAAAACAAACTAATGGCATTAGTTGCTACGGGAAAACAGAGTTTAACAAAATGCTGTAACCCTAATGCCTCAAAGAAATAGCGATGATCAGGAAATACAGTCCACTTGATGGGTACGCCTGTGCATATGGATCTCATGGAGAAGTCACCATACCACAGTAAGGCTTGGTCTAGGGTTTGAAAGTAAAACCCGTCGAACATGCCGTCGCTAGATTGGACTGGCGAAAATAGGGAATTAGTCGGTGGATCCGAAGATGAACCTTCCTCACTTGGGTTGGTTGTCTTCTTCCTCTTAAAGGGGTTGAATCCCTTAGGTGCCATTTGTGTAAATAGAAGTAAATATCCACTAATTGAAAAGTGGAGAAGGATGGAGTTATACCTCCCAAAATCAAAGTATGTCGAAGAGAACGACGAACTCCGCACGAATCCAAAGTTTGGATTGATTTCACCACTTGGATTAGAAGATAGGGGGTGGTGAAGAACTAGGGTTCGGGGCTCCTTCGCGGCTGCTGTTGCTGGTTATGATGTATTTTAGAAGCAATGAGGAAGAAAGTCTTTCGGGTTCTGTATATATAAACTGACACCCTCAACCGAACACGGGCCGAATTCGGTCCGAAGTCTGGCCGAATTCGCCTGGGTTTGGTTTGAAATACTTTCTTTTTCATTGTCTCATTTCAAATATTTAATTCAAAGATTAGTAATTTTAAACTTCAATTAACATAATTAATATTATTTTCTAGATTAAATATCATTACACAGCGACTGTTTCAGATTAGCTGTAGGAGTACTGTCCCAGCTGGCAGAGGTTCACCGGAGAACTCTTAAGTACCGCTTCACTTCAACCGTAGTTGTGGTGACAGACAGACTCTTTATTGGCTTGTCTCTAACACAGTTTTTGCATATTGAAATAAAATCAAAAAATAAAATTAATTAATATTATTGACGTCTAAAATTCCTAATTCTCGACGTAAATAATTGAAACGATCTTCTGCTAGAGGTTTTATGAAAATGTCAGCTAATTGATTCTCAGTATCTATGTATACAAGGTCAATATCTCTATTTTGATGATGATCTCTAATAAAATGATGTCTAATCTCGATATGTTTTGTACGAGAATGACATACAGGATTCTTAGTCAAATTAATAGTGCTCGTATTATCACAGAAAATGGGAATATGTGTATAAAATAAATCATAGTCTTCCAAGGTTTGTTTCATCCACAAAATCTGAGCACAACAACGTCCTGCGGCGATATACTCAGCCTATGTTGTTGATAGGGCTACAGAATTTTGCTTTTTACTAAACCATGAGACTAAAGCTTTGCCTAAGAAATGACATGTGCTACTGGTACTTTTTTTATCAACTTTGCATCCAGCAAAATCTGCATCCGAATAACCAGTAAGGTCAAAGGACTTAGTTTTGGGATACCACAAGCCAACAGAAGAAGTGCCCTTAAGGTATCGAAAGATACGCTTAACTGCGCACAGATGTGATTCCTTTGGATTAACTTGAAAACGTGCACACAGGCAAACACTAAACATAATATCTGGACGACTAGCAGTTAAATAAAGTAAACTACCGATCATACCTCGATACTTACGTGTGTCGACCGGCTTGCCTTGTTCATCAATATCAAGCTTTGTTGAAGTTGCCATCGGAGTGCCAATAGGTTTGACATTGTCCAGATTGAACTTCTTTAGCAAATCTTTTGTGTACTTGGCTTGATTTATGAACGTCCCATTGTCAGTTTGTTTGATTTGCAGTCCGAGAAAGAATTTTAGCTCTCCCATCATGCTCATCTCAAACTCATTCTATATACAATTAGAAAATTCTTGACACAGAGATTCATCAGTAGATCCAAATATTATATCATCTACATAGACTTGTATTAAAAGAAGCTTACCATTAAAGGACTTAATAAAAAGTGTAGTGTCAACCTTGCCTTTTGAAAAACCGTTGTCAAGTAGGAAAGAGCTTAGACGATCATACCAAGCACGAGGGGCTTGTTTCAAACCGTACAAAGCTTTCTTCAACTTGAAAACATGATCAGGGTTTTTAAAATCTGTGAAACCTGGAGGTTGTGCTACAAAAACTTCTTCTTTTATAAAACCATTCAAAAATGCACTCTTGACATCCATTTGAAATAGTTTGAAATCATAAAAATATGCAAATGCACATAACATGCGAATGGACTCTAATCTCGCAACTGGGGCATAAGTCTTATCGTAGTCGATACCTTCTTCTTGATTGTATCCTTGAGCTACGAATCGAGCCTTATTAAGAGTCACTAAACCATTCTCATTCAGTTAATTTCGGAATACCCAACGGGTGCCAATGACCGGACGATCAATAGGCTTGGGAACAAGTTCCCAAACTTGATTCCGTTCAAATTGGTTTAATTCCTCTTGCATAGCATCTATCCAAAAACTACCACTACATGCTTCATCAATAGTTTTGGGTTCTAGCTGTGAAATAAATGCAACACTAGAAACAATATCTCTACTGGATGTACGAGTACTTACACCTTTGGTAATGTCACCAATTACCAAATCCATTGGATGATCAGTTGTAAATTTTAATCTTTTCGGCAGACTCTGAAGGTAGCTGGTTCCTGGATCTTCTCTAGGAGGATCAGCTAGTGCCGAGCTTGGTTGAGAATCAGCTGTTGTTGAGCTTGGTACAGTTGGATCTTCGTCATTGTCATCGATAGTCATTTGATTCAGTTCATCAAAAGTGACGTTGATTGACTCTTCGATGATCATGGTTCGTTTGTTGAAGACTCTGTATCCTTTACTCTTGGCCGCATAACCTAAAAATATACCTTCATCGGCCTTTTCGTCAAATTTTCCCAAATTGTCTTTTGTATTAAGAATAAAACATTTACAACCAAATATTCTAAAATATGAAACAGATAGAATTCTATCAGACCATAACTCAAATGGAGTCTTCTTCAATTTGGGTCGAATTAGAACTCTATTGAGAACAAAACAAGCTGTATTGACAGCTTCAGCCCAGAAATATTTGGGTAGACTAAACTGGTTTAACATTACTCTGGCCATTTCGGATAGAGTTCTGTTCTTACGTTCCACAACTCTATTTTGTTGTGGAGTCCTAGGGCAGGAGAACTCGTGTACAAAACCGTGTGTATCACAAAATTGCTTAAATTCTGCATTCTCGAATTCGCCACCATGATCGCTTCTTATACGAGTGATCATGTAACCTTTTTCATTCTGAACTTTCTTGCAAAAGGCAACAAATTCGGATAATGCATCATTCTTGTGTGTCAAAAAGTATACCCACGTATATCTTGAGAAAATCATCTACAATTACGAAAGCATAAAGTTTACCTCCGAGGCTAGCAACTCTGCTAGGACCAAATAAGTCCATATGAAGAAATTATAGAGGTCTAGTAGTACATACTGCGTTTACTGATTTGAATGTGGATCTGGTAGCTTTGTTCTTTTCACATTGGCTGCATATCAAATCCTTCTTGAATGTAATATCTGGTAAACCGCGTACTAGCTTCTTTGTGGATAATTTTGATATTGTGTCCATATTTGCGTGACCGAGTCTCATATGCCATAGATGACTCTTATCGCTTTTAGCCATTAAGCATCTACCTGAAATGTTAGTTTCTTCCAACAAATAGAAAACATATATGTTGTCTTCCCTGATACCTTCAAAGATAGTACTACCAATTGAACTATCAACTATAGTACATTTGTCTTTGCCAAAGTTGATGCCATAACCATGATCAGCTAGATGACTTACGCTGAGTAGATTATGTTTCAACTCGGTAACCAGACAAACATCCTTAATCATAGGATAGGAAGACTTACCAACATCACCGATACCAATAATATACCCTTTCAAGTTATTACCGAAGGAAACATAGCCTTCCTTCTTTTTCTTCGACAGTGTTGCAAATAATGTAGCGTCACCGGTCATATGCCGTGAGCAACCGCTGTCGAGGATCCATTTGCTTCTAGCATGTGAAAGATGTTCCACCTACAAAACAGTTTGCAGATAAAACTTTTGGTACCCATTTCTTGTAGGGTCCTGAAATGTTAGCCTTTGGTATCCAAGCATAAATATTTAAATCAACAAGCTTTCTGATTCTACATGCAGATAAAATATGACCAATAAGGCCACAATAATGACATTGTGCATGTCGAGTGTTGAAAGCTGAGTGGTGTACATGGTTGGTAGGTTTAGGTTTTCTAGTATAGAAGAAAGCATACTTATAATCCTGTTTGGGCTTAACCTTTTGGGGTAAAGGTTTGATAGGGTTAGGTCTGACAGTGTTTGGCTTGGGAATGTTCCAATTTTTTGGTAAGTGACACGTGTTAGGATAGGAAGCAACAGGCTCAGGATGTTTTCCTAACCTAATTTCCAATCTTTTGGAAGTGTCATATAACTTAGTATAATCAGAAGTGAGTGTTTCCATTCTGATTTGTGCACTTTGAAGACTTTTCTTCTCTTTAGAAAGTTCTTCCTTGAGTTGGTCAATAACTTTGTCTTTCTCTTCAGATGACTTGGTAGTCTCGTGTAATAAGAGCTTTATTGAAGAAAGCTCACCAGACTCACTAATATTATTTCTAACCTCAGCTAGTAGGTCGGTAAGTCTACCTATTTCACCTTTGTACTCTTTGAGTACCTTCTTAGAGGTCTGATACTTGCTATGCAGTTTCCTGTAATCAGTCATCAGGTCACTGTAGGCATCTCCTAATTGCTCAAAGGTGAAGTCATCATAAGTATCAACTACAGGTTCAGTAGGTACCTGATCGGATGCCATAAAGCATACGTTTGCAGCGTCTTCTGATTGTTCGTCTTCTGAGTCGTTGGCTTCACTTTCATGCCATATGCTGGTATTGGCATATCTCCTAGATGTTGATTTCTTCAGGTTCCCTTTTTCATACCTGTTGCTCTTCTTGTATGATGATGAGTTTGTAGGACAATCCTTCTTCATGTGTCCCTTCTTCTTGCAGCCGTAGCAGACAGCATCATCTTGATACCAGTTGTTGCTGCTGTTGTTTTCTTTGGCTCTCTTCTCATATCTCATGAATCTTTTGAATTTCCTTGCTAGGAGTGCTTGATCTTTTGCATCAGATTTACTGCTGTCTGAGTCACCTTCAGCAGCTTTTCTGTGCTGAGCCTTGAAGGCGATCATCTTCTCCTTTGGTGTAGGCTCTTCAAAATCTTGTAGCTCCAGTTCATGAGTGAGTAGCTTACCCATGAGTACTTCGAGGGACATAGTTGTGAGGTCGTTCCCTTCAATGATTGCAGTAGCCTTCGGAATCCAGTTCTTGGTAAGTGCTCGCAGGAGTTTGCAAATCTTTTCATGGTTACTGTACTCTTTGCCTAGGGAGGACAAAGGATTTACAATATCCAAGAATCTTTTGAACATCTGAGTAACTGTTTCGTTGGGCTTCATCTTGAACACCTCATACTCTTGAGTAAATCTGCTGACTTTTGATTCTTTGACTTGAGTCGTGCCTTCATGTGTGACTTTAAGTAGCTTCCACACTTCATTAGCCGTTGTGCAGATAGACACCCTATTAAATTCAGTTCTGTCTAAAGCACAAAATAGAGCATGAATAGCACGTGCGTCAAGACTGGCCTTTTTCTTTTCCTCCTCTGTATATCTGCTATGGGGTTTTTCAACTAAAACTTCATCAATATTTATACGAGGTGGCTTTTGATAGCCATCAATAACAATAGACCATAAATCAAAGTCAAGATATTTCAAGAAGAAATTCATCCGTATTTTCCAATAGGTATAGTTCGTACCATCAAACAGTAGAGGTCTGTTTGTGGCCTGGCCTTCACTTGTGAATTTCACAGTTGCCATGTGTTGTGCTGTGATCTATATAACAGTTAATTAAAATAAATAAATAATTACACTGTTACCTTTGCTTTACCTGTAACACCCGCTCTGATACCAATTGTAGGAACGAAATCGTAAAGCACAATACTCTAGAGGGGGGGTGAATAGAGTAGGCAGCGGAATAATGCTAATTAAAAATTGTTAGCAGCAAGATCACAGAATAATAATCACAACTAAGTAAAGTAAAAACAGAGATAAGAATGCAAATGCAAAGACGATGATGTATACTAGTTTCCCTCTGTTGAGGACTAATCCAGTCGGTAGAACTCTTGCTACCAGTTGAATCCACTATTGGAAAACCGCAAGTTTTCTTACGAAGTTCTTGCAACTTCTACAACGCGAGCTTTGATACGAAGAACTCGTCCAACTTCAAATGTGAAGAGGTATTCTTCAATCAAGCCTTCTGATTACAATCTCTCAGAAACTTCTAGACCGTATCGCACAAGCAAATCGACTAGAGGATTGTAATTGGCTTGGGATCTAAAATTTAAAGCTCAAAAAAACTCTTTGGAAGACTGAAAGCTTTAGATAGAGAGAAGATTGAAAGTGAATGAGTGAGTTGAAATGATCGAAATCCTTCTCTATTTATAGGAATTCCAAAGACAGAATTCTGGCAGAATTCGGACAGAATTCGGGCAGAACTCGATGAGAAAATCTCGGTCAAATCCGCAACTGCAGGAGGACCAAGTTTCTGAGAATTCAAAAATCAAACGGCCACCAACCGAACTCTGGCCGAACTCTGGCCGAGTTCTGTCAGGGTTAGGTTAGGTTTTTAAAAACAATTTTTGGGGATTTTTGAAAACCTTTTTGAAAAC
Organism: Iris pallida; assembly: GCA_029216955.1. Classification (NCBI taxonomy): domain Eukaryota; kingdom Viridiplantae; phylum Streptophyta; class Magnoliopsida; order Asparagales; family Iridaceae; genus Iris; species Iris pallida. The sequence continues at coordinate 8,673,968 of JANAVB010040019.1, forward strand.
CTTTTTGAAGCTTTTGTTTAAAAGAATGTTTTTCAAAACAAAGGACATTTTAAAAGTATTTTGAAAACATTTTAGAATAGCCTATTTGCCAGTACGACTCGGTGTACAACGTATTCCTAGACTCAATAAAATGAAAAATACATTGCTTAAAGGAAATACAGACTCGAGCAGGCAAACATAGCTTCGGTCTTGAACTGTGTAGATAGTTGTTCTTGTTCATGTCCAAGAGTCTGATACATCCTGACTAGCTTCAAATATCCAGACAGAGTTTGATCAATTATTAAAATCAGGTTGACCATATGACCAATGGGCCAACAAATATAAACAAGGAAGAACTAGCTACAAGAGTCACTAATTTAAAGCCAGGCTACTATCATCCCTAAGATAAGGACCTAATCACAAGTCATCAAATCGTCATACTAAGAAAGAACTACATATGAATAAGCTCTATAAAGCTAAAATATCTCCACTCCTAAATTATTGATGCTGGAAAACAATATATAATAACAGAAGGGTACGACAGAGATGATATGTTTAAAAACCTCCTCAAGATACAGTGTGATAATCATATGCGTCTGTGCAAAATCATGTTACTCAGAGTCCTCGCCATGCCAGTAAGCAAGGCTGCGATAAACGATAGATTCCATAACCGGGGCATGCACCTCTATAATCATGTCGTCTGGAATCGCTATGCCGACTAGTATAGCTGCGAGAAATTCCAAATCTCATAACCAAGATACGTACATCCGAAGTCAGGTCTCTATGTTTCTGCCATGCCAGTTAATATGGCTACGATAAACTACAGGTCCTATAATCAAGTAGACGTTTCACCATCCCTGCTATTCCCGTCAACATATGTTATCAGAAAATATCGTAACTCAGGCCATAAAATTCATCTCGATAGGAAAATCAAAATCAACAACGATCCATCAAAATCAAATTCAATAATCAAGGAGTGAGAGCGAACAAAACAAGGGAAATAATTTCAAATTGAAGTTTAAATAATATTCTCAAGGTTCGTCCCAGAAATCTCTCAAGGAGTCCTAACTGTGATTGAGTACCTTCAAAAAATATATCCTAATTCCTACTGCAGGTTGTAGTGATACTCTAGTTCGAATACCACTACATAAACTCGACCTGCATGGGCCACCACTAAAAATGTGTCACGACCCGCCCCCTAGAGTAAAGGCACGAGACGTAGGTACGTCCAGCCTACGCCACAGTGTCGACGGTAGAACGCTGTCCTAGGTCACAACATCTAACACTTAAGGTAATAACAGTTATACTTCCCGAATGGGGGTGACATAACAGAATATATCTCAATCACATCTAAGGTAGAATACGATGAGACAGAATGATATAAAAGATGTAAGATCCAAATCCACAGGAAATACAAATAGAGAGAAAGCTAAGTGTCTAGATAAACTCCACTAATATCCAGAAATAATACAGATCCAAATATACAACTCCATCTCCAATACTATGAAATAAGATAAAGATATCTATGGAGCAACAGTCTCTACAGCTAAGGGATCCGACTGGAAGTCCGGATCGCAAGTGTCCTCTAAGGCTGTCCCATAGAAAGTATCTAAGCAGGCCTCCTCCTCGTCCTCTGTAAAATTTTCAACAGGTCCAATCAGGACAAAAACGAGTACAACTCATCAAGAAAATCCAAGTAATGACAGAGAACTATAAAGCAGTTATAAACAGTTTTATTGATGAATATGGCAGTTTATATTTAGATGATAGTATAGAGAAGCAGTAAGATACAAGGAAAGTAAAGTAACTAGAATAAGAGAAGAATGATGGCAATAAAGACTGTAAAATAAACCTAGCTGAACTAAAGTAACATAATAAATCCAGTACGAGATGAATCTAATACAAGATGAATCCAGGTAGTGATCAAGAATCCAGGTGAGCCCAGCTATTCTAACAGTGTGTTTTAAAATACCGAGATCGACATATAAACGGCTGTAGGTAATCAGGCACATCCCTCACTGATCAGGCGAGAGATGGCTATGCTTCCAGTAGATTCCAGTTGGAAGATTCCAGATTTGTGGTATGTCTACATGTCTTACTCAATATTTCCCCGCCCCGCAATACAAATGAATCCAGAATTCGACACGAGAATCGAGATGAGTCCAGCCAAAATATGATGATTCTAGAAATAGATTCCAGAATGATTCCAGTGATTCCAGTAATAGAGGCCAGATAAGTTTGGTATGTGTGTCGCATACATGAATCCAGAAATATCCATACGTGTTGTAATAGAGAATCACATAAAACTAACTATAACTGAAGTACAGTAATTGACAATTAAATGAGAGAACTATCAGAGAATGTACTCGCCTGCTATCTGAATGTCCAAGATGAAAGTACTGTCCGAGGAGTGGTGTCTGGCTCCTATTTATAACAGTACAAGTCACAACAAGACCAGAATGGAAATAAGATGCACTGTAATGCATTCTACATGAATCTAGGTCAATCTAGGCCAAAGTCAACTCTTGGTTAACTCTGGTCAACCCTAAAATCAAACCTAGGTCAAACTATGGTCAACTAGGTCTAACCAAGTCTCACTAGGTCAAACAAGCCATTCTAGGTCCTATCAAGCCTACACTAGATCTAACAAGTCTATACTAGCCTATTACAATCATAAAGTCAAAACCAACATCACACAACCTATAATGCATCTAGGCCTACACATGGAAATCACATAATACATATATATATATATATATATATATATATATATATATATATATATATATATATATATATATATATATATATACATAGGCTATCACCACATGTACATGTATATAGGCATACTAAATAGGCATGCAACATACATAATACATATGTTGATATATACATGGTACATACTTACATATATACATGACACTTTTAATACACATTATACATTATTATACGAATAGGCATCATCACATATATGTATATAGGCTACCTACAATATATATATTAACTATATATATACATTACATATATGCATAGAGAGAGAGGTAGGAAGGCTAACAAATGTGTGTGCAGGAGAGTGTCACATGAGGGCATGTGTGTGTATGAGTGAGAGTGTCAAGAGAGTTGTGTGTGTATAGTGAGACATGAGAGTGTGTGGGTTCTTGGAACAGTGAATGGTAATAAACTTGTGTGTGTGTGTATGTGGCATGAGGGTTGTCAAGTGAGGATGTGTGTGTGAGTGTGTGTGATATGGCATGAGGCTGTGATTGCAGAAAAACAGGGAAATGAAGGGTGTGAGGGTGAGAGTGATATCCTGGACACAAAAAATAGTGAAGTGATACATGTGTCCATGTGTGTAGGGAAAAATTAGTTCTCAGCTGCATTGAAAGTTAACAAGAACAATGAGTATATTATAGTGAAAACTGGAAAAATGTGAACAGTGTATATATTTGTGTGTGAAACAATCCTGAAATCAGTGAGTACAAAGGGATACATTTCAGGTTCAGGAAATGAATTCAGGTAATAGGAGAATCAATTCAGTATTTTAAGAATGAATGAACATTCATTTTACTAGATCCCCAAATCATATACATAACAGTTTAACAATATGTAAGAGTGTGAATGAGAGTTAATATCCTGGAAATCAATCTATCTACAACAGTATACATGTGTCAAATGAAATCAGCAGCTAACTAATCATTATGAAATCTGGAATTAATTGACAGTTACAAATGGGAAGAAAATCAGTGAGGTGATAACTAGAATTCAGTGAACATATCATGACACAGTGAAGTGTAATATGAAATTAGGAAAACAGGGATTCAATCTCAGTTTATGGAAAACAATCAATACAGTTTTCGAAAAGGAAAGGAAATCAGTTCAGTTCTAATTAAGAAGCCATTCTCAGATTTAACAGTTCACCAATGAAACAAAATCAAATATATTTCATTCGAAAACCAACACAAATGCCAATTCTCATTTATAAACCAAAAGCCAAATTCGAATTGAAAAACTAAGCCAAATATGAACTATCAAACATGTGGGGACATTTAATAGTGATAATCATCAATAAAACAGAGATTTAATAGTTCAGAAATTGAAAGGAAACAAGTATCAGAACATGTATCAGTTAATATGCCATTTAACCCAAATCGAAACCAAATTCACGTCAATAACCTAACTAACATGTAAACTTAATCTCATATAGATTATACATCATATTCAGGATCTAATTAGCAAATTAAAACACAAATTAAACCATTTAAAACTGAATAAAACAGGGAAACAAAATAGCACACTGATACGCACAGTGCACAACCTATGCACGTAAGACACCGTGTCCGACACGACACAAAGGGTCATAAAACTTGACACACGTGGTGTCAGTGGATGCCCCATCGTGTGTGTTAAGTTTCACGTGTCCTAGTGGCGTGTCCACTGCACAAATGACCCCGAGCAGCAGGGCAAGGAAATCTGCGCGTGCGCGCGAGTGCAACCGCGTGTTCCCGTGTCTGTGGCGACACGATACGACACCAATAACATCCCAGGACACTAGAAACCCCTAAGCAAGGTTTAAACCTAAATTCCTATTAAAATATATTTTAGAAAACAAATCGAAATGCCCTTTGGGGCATTTTATCAAACACATACACGTATCTATTGATACGTGTCCGATACGGACACGTATTGGACACGAATCCTAGGGTTAGCTATACCTACAGTTAGGATAGGCCTAGGGCTTCCTAAATATGCAATAAAAACAACATTCTATGGTGAGGATTAGAATTTACCTATAGGTTTGCAATGGGTCAAAAGCCCCAATATGAGTGGATCCTCAAGCTTACAAAACTCTCCCAAATTATTTCTCACCTGAAATTTCTCAATACCAACAGCAAGTAGAATAAATTTAGGACCTATTGCAATTGGTTTGGATGGAAAAGGAATTGAATTGGAATTTCTAAGAATTAATGAAGATGGAGACTTACCTCTTTCTAAAACTTGTAAATATTTCTAAGGGAGGCTAGCCCTAATTTCTAGGAGCATTAAATAGGGGGGGATAGGCTTGGCCGGCCATGGGCTGTTGGACTACGGTTTGGGTTCCACTAGTGTTGGGTTGGGCCTCTATGGGCTTAAGTCACAAGTCATGACTTGTGAAACCACAAGCCATTCTCTATTCAAATTAATTCATATTCTCTCCAAATAAGTTCTAATGGATTTGATATCACTAACTTAGGTCAAGCTAGGGTTCCATAACCTAACCAAATAGTTATGACCTAGGTTAGCTTCTAGGACAGTCTCCTAAGTCAACACTAGTCAAGTTCAAATATAGCACCAAAACAATTATACTAAAAATCACTAAAAAATCTAATAATTATAATTAATACTAATAATTCCCAAATAATTCCAAAATTTTAAAATGATCAAAATACCCTCAAGCCAGAAAAGTGGTAGTGACAGGATAAATGCATCCATATTTGGGTTTATCCAAATTACACCACTTTCACTATTTTCTTTCACGTTATCGAGAATTCACTCTTTTATTCACATAAATCCATCACAAATTACAACTAAAATATGAAAAAATATATAATAAATTCTAACTAAAATAAACATATATATGACAAATCTTAATTCAAATATAGTTAAATATTTAAACTATTTAAAAATAATATTTTAAGTGCAAATTTACTTGTGAGATATAAATCATTATGATATCTATGATAATAAATTTGTGAATATTTATGATATCTAGGATATAAATTATTATGATATCTAGGATTATAACTCACTAGTCATTTCACATGGGTTGCACATAAAAATATATTATACGTACATGTGAATTTACTATGTGAGATATAAATTGCAAAAATAGTCTTTTGCAACCTCGAGGGGTTGGTGGAGCCATGGGATCCATGGTCAAACATTCTCACATTTTGTGCCTCTCTCAATCACCTACGTATTTTATTGTTTAGATCTTCTAACTCCAGAACCACACGCTACATTACAATTAAAATATAAACAAATATATAATAAATTCTAACTAAAATAAACATATATATAACAAATCTTAATTCAAACATAGTTAAATATTTAAACTATTTAAAAATAATATTTTAAGTGCAAATTTACTTATGAGATATAAATCATTATGATATCTATGATAATAAATTTGTGAATATTTATGATATCTTGGATATAAATTATTATGATATCTAGGATTATAACTCACTAGTCATTTCACATGGGTTGCACATAAAAATATATTTTACGTACATGTGAATTTACTATGTTAGATATAAATTGCAAAAATAGTCTTTTGCAACCTCGAGGGGTTGGTGGAGCCATGGGATCCATGGTTAATCATTCTCACATTTTGTGCCTCTCTCAATCACCTACGTATTTTATTGTTTAGATCTTCTAATTCCAGAACCACACGCTACTACGTTACTAGGAACCTCAAAGACTTCACAACCACCCAAGCAGCCCATTAAATAAGGAAAACATCTACAATGCAGGGACTAGCCCTCAAATTGTAGTCGACTTGTATTTGGAACAATACCAAAAGAATGTTTCTACATTTCTTAGGCCATGGAATAAAGAACTCTTGTTTAGTGGATGGATGGTATTGACATTCTTGGGAAGGAGAAGTTTACATGCATGATATGAAGAATTGAGCAAATTTTGGGTACTAATGTTAGATGCAATGAATGCCATGATTTTACAGGTTTTTATTTTCATCCTCATGCACTTGTAAATTGCAATGTGTTCTTGATTTACCATAATATATGTTAAAGTTTCACCACAATCTAAATATATTACCAACATCATTTGTTCTTATATATTAGTCAATTTTACTAAATAATTGTGTTATGTACTACTTTCAATATAATTAATTAAAAAGATTTATTATTGATTATTCTTTTTCAAACTATTAAGAATGTATCCTAATGAATCACCTTATCGATCCATCCCTAAACATTTCATGTATATTGTGCATAAAGAATTTAGGTAATATAATATGTAAGAAAAGAAAGTATGACAATCGTGTCACAATGCCAGTGCAACTTAAGAACAAAACAGAGTACCTGCTCAATAAGAAATATAAAATCAACATTTTGTTAGAATAATTGAATATACAATCATAAAATTCTCTTCGTTGCTATGAAGTTTGTGTGTAAAGACAGACTTTAACATAGTATGGAAACATCCTATAGTTAACTCTTATTGATATTCAATTTAAATGACATTTTAGTTTTGCACAAACATGTCAGAATAGTTTAAATACAAGCTCAACATAACTCTTAGATCACACGAATATATTTCTTATTGTAACTCTATGCATCCATCTGAGATAATTGTAGAACTTGACATTTGAAAACTAAACAACATTTTCCTAACATGTTAATTGACATACTGTTATATATTTCTTGAGGGGATCCTATACGAGGCAAAAGTAAATGCCTTCAACTTACCATTTTATGCCCCTTAAAAGGAAGAGTTTATCACAGTGGTTGAAAATGAATGATTGTTTCTTCTCGAACAAGTACAAATTCTTGAGTCAAATTAGGATGCAATTGATGATTCTATTGATGATTTTGTGTTCAATAACTCGGTAAGTGGATAAAATGTGGCAAAGTGCGCAAGGGCAGTGATATAACCAACTATTGAGAAACATTTTTGGAGAGGGAACTGTAGACGATTTATGTTCAAGAAATATTAGGAACCTATTAGTGGAGAAGACTAAACATGTCATTTTAGTGATTGTCTTAAAGAAATAAGGGTCGCCATTTCTCTTAGAAGAAGGATGTTATCAAGAAGATAGATCAGCAATATGGGTGAACACTAATTTCTTCTTCTAGTAATTCTTAGAAAAGTTTGCAATGGAAAATGTTGATCCAAGAACATGGAGATCCCTATAGTTACATCAAAACATTAAATGATTGACCATGTGACATACATAAGAGATTGGTTTATTTGAGTTGGTCATGTCAATGCTCTATTATTTGTTGTTAATTAGGTATGTTGTTTGCAACTTTCTGCCTGTACTTCATTTGCTACTATATGGTGGCAAGTAAAAAAATATTAAATGTTGGAAATCTTGGTTGTGTAGTTAAGGATAAGTAAGTAATAAAGATATTTAGATAATTTACAACAAAATACCATGAAATATCTCACTTCTGCAAATTGTCATCATAAACTTTCCAACTTGTTAACAAAAAATTTCAATTGTTTGCAAGGTGCCACAAACCATCACTATTTTCCCAGAAAATATAATAAACTTTTTCTTATTTAGAAAATTTTTGTGGTTGGCTCTTTATAATTTAATTTTGACTAAACAAAAATTAAAAATACACACTAAAGTTAGGAGGGATACAGATTGTGCAAAAAGGAATAAAAATTAGTCGATCAAGTTTTTGGTCAGTACCATATTAGTTGTTGGGATTTGATCCTAATCCAACTCAAAATTTAGTTGGACAATGAGGACAAACCATCTTGTATTTTGATATAAAGTTAATGATAATTGAATACATGACAAGACCGTATTTTATCTTAGGTCATAACAATTGCTGGATGATATATGTATACTTTTTGGCACCAATTAATAAATTCTCTCAAAGCACTACAAGAAAAATGATATTTATTGACCTTTATTTCTTGACGGTCGTAGAAAACCGTCAAGGAAAGGTGTCACGACCCACACCCACTATTTGGAATATGAGTACATAGCAAAGTTTCGCCTACGCCGTAGCATTGACGGTTGTACGCTGTCTAGGTCTTAATGTCAATCTCAAGTACAACAAAATCATATCTAATTGCTCATTCACAATAACTATTTTATTACAAAT
>JANAVB010040019.1:8685289-8692789 GCA_029216955.1 Iris pallida
GACATGATCACGAACAAAAAGTATCAAAAGGTGTGTATCAACTTCGCGGACATGTGGGCTTTGACGAAATTTAAATTGGTTGCGTGTGCGCGACGAATTTGATACGTATCCGTCGAAATTCACCGTATCGGCCTCTTTGCAAATTTTTGAATTACTTTGTGTACGTTTGTTAAATTGAGACGAAACTTATGCCAATAGGACCATATCATTTTTTTGTCTTGTATTCCAAGTTTGGTCTGATTTTGAGATAGTTGATCGGATCGCCGTTTTACGGGCCCCACGATCCGACTCAACGGGCGATTTTATGCACGGCCCGCTGGAATCCAATTTTGGACATAAGGTTGGATTCATATCAAAAAATTAGACCTATAGAAATTTAGTTTGGCGACTTTAGAGACCATAGACTCTGGCACACTTTTCGGTGCAAAGCGGGTCCAACGGCGGACATCGTTTTGATCCAAAATTACCGTTTTGACCTTGTGTCCAGGATTGGACTTATGGACAGGCAATCCTAGCTAATTTGACTATTCTAAAAATGTTGGTAATGTCCCTTTTAGTATCTGGAGACACTTGCATGAGTTGACTTTCGTGACTCATCTGAGTGGTTGTATTATCGGTTTCACTAACTAAGGACCTCAGGTAAGTGCACTTTCTGATTGCTTTCGATTCATAGTAGTCTTTCCATTTCATGTTTATATATATGCTTTTGATTATTGACATATTGTTACATGGATTAGTGTCATGGACCTCTACATACTATATTTCATAATTGTCGTGTTTTCGTGTTTCGTGACTTGTTCGAGTCCATGAGTACTAGCTGGACAGGGAAGTATCTTAGTAGACGTTTGAACTACCCAAAAATATCACAAAATGTCTGATCTTGACTGATAGCAGCTGCACCCGACACGTACAGGGTGTCGTATTTACTCCCTAGCCGTTTACATGTCGAAACTGATATTTCAAAACACATAGATAATTGTCTTTACTTGGCTTTCCTTGTTTTCTTCACCACTTGCCATGTCACCCCATTTACATGTTTTCTCCAGTTTATACATCATGTTATAAAGTTACCTACTTGTTTTCTAAACATGCCATGATATCAGTTACTTTCTAGTTTTATTTCACATATGTTATTTTCATGTCATGTGAATTCTATTATATTTTCGTATTACCATCATTTTTTGTGCTTGTTCCATTCCTGACTGAAAACCAACATTTTCAGGTTAGCTGTGGCTTCACTAAGCATTGGAAGATACGGATGTACTTGCAGGCAGAAACCTAGAAATTAGATAGAAGTGGTATCATTTTCAATAATTGTAAGAATCTTGTATTTTCTTTAAATATAAATGTTGTAATCAATTAGAAATTTTAATGAGCAATAAATGTTATATTTATGTCATTTTTAGCATCGTGGCCTTGACTGCGTTCTACCGTCGACTTTGTAGCGTAGGTTGGCTTGGACACGCACTCGTATCCCGAAAAGCGGGTACGGGTCGTGACAAGTTTTTGTGGTGGCCCATGCAGGTTAGTTTTCGCAAAAAATTATGAACTCACGGTAGTACCTAAATTAGCCGTACTGTTGCGAGCCTGCAACTAGAAAATGCTCATTAACGTTAGGATTGAATTAATTTAGGTTGATGACTCGGACTATGAGTCCCTTATGCATTTGACTGTGGGTAGTTAAGGTTACTATATAGGTCATGTGATTTAAGTAGGGATTTGTTGACTTCTACACCATATTAGTTGACTTAGAGGAAATCTTCCTAAAAGGATATACCTTTGTGTTTTAATACGATGATAGGATCTAAGGTAGGTAGAATGTTCGTTTAGTAAACTAAGCCACCTATGATTCAAACTCCTAACCTTGACCATTTGTGTAAAATTGTTATTATTATTTTTCCCCCTCTAAATCTTATTATCATATAGTAAAATTTTTATTGCTTAATCATCTTCCATTAGCCAGGGATAATTATTTTATTAATATTTTATTTTCAATCCATTGAGTTTGAGCCTAACATGATTCATTATCCCTATATCTACTCCGAGTTAGCTATATATATTTTTCTCTCGATCTTGAATATTAGAAGAATATAAATCAAGGTTTATATTTCTCTCGTCTTCGACCTTTTCTCTCTAACCAATCGTTTGATTTTCAAAATGAATACTTACACTTCAAAGACAGATATATATATTCTTCATGTCATATTAATTTGCTAAATTTCTAACTTTCTCTACAATGATCAATTTGTTTAGGAATTTTTCAAGCTCCTTTGATATTTTGTGGATATAGTTGAAATAATTTTGATGACTTGTGATGGCAAGATAGTAGCGTACTGTCGTCACTTATTTGAACTATCGAGATTGCGGGTTCTCTGCAGCCAGCAGCACACTGACGTGACAGGACCCCTAAGTTGAAGTAGTTTCAATTGAGTGTAGATTATCGAATATTATAAAAACTATGCCTTGCTTGTCCTATTCAATCTTGAGTTATTATGTCCATATTGGATAAGGTTGATAGAATGTTCGATACCATACCATTACCTGAGTCACGATACCAAGGGTTTACTGTAGCCAGATGTACACTGGCGGGGTAAAAATTCTTGGTAAAGTGGCTTCACGTATACATATGGTTTTCGAATGTTATAGAGACTACATCCTTGTGGCATGTGACTGTTGATTTTCATGGTTCACAACTTTATGAACTCTCGATTAAAATTCGAATAGTTCTCGCCCCTTTCATTTCTTGAATCATTTCTTTTATCTTTTACTCTGTCGCCACGTTATTAGTTTTCCTAGAAATATTTTAAACCTAATTTGATTTCCTTCCACTAGGTTCATAATCACACGTAGATTACGGTTCTATGATCATGCTAACATAATCGATCGTGTTAGAACGGTTTCGATTTGGATCATCCTTAACGACCTTTTCGATCACGACTAGACTATTCGATTCTATTTCAATCATGCTAATTCGCATGTTATCCTAGAATTCAACTCTATAATCGTGCCTAAATAATTTTTCTTAACTAGTTGTTCGTACCAAAATAATTTCAATTTTGATCGACCTTAAACAATTTTGACCATGACTAAATCATAATCGTGCATATATTTCAACTTAATTATAACTAAGGTTTATATTTCCAATCCAACTATGGCCATGACTATTTTGATCATGATCATACTCGTGCCAACTTTCTAATTTTCATCATGTAGGGATGACCTGCTTGATTAGCCTTGATCGTGACTGTGTCTTAACTTATATCCAAGCGACTATAATCATGTTTAGATTTCATCTAGGACTTTGATCATTCCTTAGAAAACTGGTCGTGACTAAACCATGCTGACTATAGTTTGGTCGTGCCAAACCATTTCAATCTTGATCGTTCCTAAAAATATTTGGTTGTCAACTAGACCATTTGATCGAATGTTGATCGTGCCAATCACACTCTCCTTTTGTCTATTAATTTTATTATTTTTGATCATATCCGCAATTATACGTGACTAATTTGATCATTAATCATATCACTTCCTTGACTATATCACTTGTCATTTTATTCGAATCGATTGGAATTTTGTTTCTTGAATATTCTTCGTAGTCGTACCTAATCATGGCCATTGAAATTTTTAGGATGAAACATTCTAAGGTGGGTAGATGGTAAGCCCACTCCCCTAAGTTTTGAAATTTTAACTTAGGAAAATAATCTTATTAAATTCTATTATAGATGTTTTTTTTTAAAATAAAAGGAGTTTTGCCAATATTTCTTTTAAAGGATATTTTAAAATTACAGATAGACTTTTAAGAATTATTGATCATTATCAATTATTTCTACGCTTTTAAGCTGTAAATTAACGTGAATGATATTAAATACTACCTTATATTCTTGTGGTGACAAATTATTAGAAAGATTTACTAAATTTTTTCGATCTAGGAAAATATATTTTAAATGTTATTTGATAATATGTAGTGTCTATTTAAAATTATTTGTCAAAATATCTTATTTGGATTTGATAAATGGTATTTTGAATATTACTAATAGGATCTAGAATTATATTTTTAAGTTATCATGGATTGATTCTTTGGATTCAATAACCTTGGAAAGTTTTGATCATCATAGTCTTTCCCCAACTTAGGTTCCCCATCTCCTATATAAAAGGGAGCCCTCCCTTTCTCCACAACCACAATTTTCCAAAATCCTCGCTGAATCCCAATTTCTTAGAACCCTAACTCTAATTTTCAAAATCCCTAAACCAATTCTCTGACCTAAAATCCTGAATCAAATCCCTAGTTCCCAAAACCCCCAACCATCCAAATCCCTAACCCTAATTCCCAATTCCAATTCCAATTTCTAATCCCTAATCCTAAATCCCCTCTTCCTAGAATTTTAGAATTTTTTATTCATTTCGTTATTCACTTTTTTTGGTCTGGGTTTAAGACAGTTTTCATCGATACATTGTTTATGAATATTTTCTTTTATCAAACTTGTTTTAAATCAAATATATTGAGAGCATTTTTGAGCCTTTAGAGTTTCAAGACTTGTTCGTCCTCTTTTTAAATTTTTTTTGTTAATATTTTCCTATCCTAACACTTTCTTATCTTTTCACCACCAACCAAGTCCGTCTATCCTAGTAGTCCTTAAAATTTCGAGGACGAAATTTTTCTAAGGTGGGTAGATTTGTAACTCCCATTCCCGAAATCTTTTAAATATTTTTTTATTATTTAAATTAAATGTCAATTTTTAGAATTTTATAAATATTTAGTTAATTAATTATTATTGAAGGTCGTAAGTCATGGTTAAGTTTGGAGTACAAGATGACCAAGAATTATGACACGATAGCGTAGTTGCGTGCCTTCACAAGTATACTAGCCACGGCATTGAAGGCCGAACCATAAGTATGTCCCAACTAGGAAAACCAGGCCAAGTTGCGACTTGACCCCGATAAATAATAAATTAGTTATTTATTAATATTATGACTTATAGGAAACCCGGTTGTGCTGATTTAGTTAGGACTGGACCCGAACCAAGTCCAAGCCCATGTAGTCATGTAGTATGTCCAAAAGATGTCCATGTAGATAATTATGGGTATAATTTGATTAGTGTAATTATTTTAATGGATAAATAAGAAATTCTTATATAAATGAATTTTTATATAATAAATATGATGCTAAGAATAATTTACTAGATTTTGGGCTATAGGATATATTATAAGTATATGTTATATAGGTATATACATGGGTACACATATATACATGTATATACATCTATTTAGATATATAAATACATTTATAGAATACGAGAATTAGGCTTTATATATATACAACAATATGAATTTACTTTATTTATATAAATTTATATATATAGAATTAAGCATTTTGTAGTGAAAGTATTGATTATATTTAGAATATTTTATTGTCTGTATTGAATTTAAGGTGTATATATATGTATGTATATATATATATATATATATATATATATATATATATATATATATATATATATGTATATGTATATATAAAATATATATATATATATATATATATATATATATATATATATATATATATATATATATATATATATATATATATATATATATATATATATATATTTTTATATATACATATACATATATATATATATATATATATATATATATATATATATATATATATATTTTATATATATATATATATATATATTTTATATATATATATATATATATATATATAGAAATATTTTAATAAAAAAAAGATATATATAGAAATATTTTAATAAAGAAAAAGATATAACAAATGATAAAAAAAAAATAGAAAAAAAGAATAAAAAAAGAGAGAAACAAAACACACACAGCCAACAGGCCGATCCCTCGCTGTTAACAAAGAAGATATATATATATATATATCAAAAAAAATATATATATATATATATATAAATATATATATATATATATATATATATATAGATCGAGAGGGAGGGGAGGTTACATCGAAACCCTAACCAATCTATGCCACTCCACCCCATCCACCATGGCGAAACCTTCCATGTCCCTGGCGGCGCCATGCGCGGCCATTGGTCGACCACAACCGCGCCACAGTCGTGCGCAACCGAGGCAGCAAAGCAGAACTCGTGGGTTTGGGGGCCGATTTCGTCGCAAGTTTTCGTAATGTGTAGTCGATCGTTCCTGGATCTTCCTCTTCAGGTACGAGCATAAACTTTAGGCCTACAAGTCTATTCAATTAGTTTAATTTTGTATGATCTAGGTTGCCCAGAAAGGTGATGCGAAGTTGACAAAAAATAGCCCAAAATAGGACAGTGAAACCCAACCCCGATCGAGTTTTGAAAGGAAAATTTTGGATATAACTGTTAGGGTTTTCGTAATCCATCTAAACACATTTTTAAACAACATAACCATGATTAAAACTTTCTTTTACTTTTAATTGTAATTGATTATTTCACAGATTAAATCGGTTGGAAATTAGGGGAAAAAACTAGATAATCTGTTTTAGAAATTCAAGAAAAACTTCTGATACCACGTACGTCCCACCAAATCGGGCGACGTGATCACGAACCGAAAGCATAGAAAGGTGCGTATCGACTTCACGGACGTGTGGGCATTGGCGAAATTTAAATTGGTTGCGTGTGCACGACGAATTTGATACGTATCCGTCGATATTCACCGTATCGGCCTCTTTGCAAATTTTTTAATTACTTTGTGCACGTTCGTCAAATCGAGACGAAACTTGTGCCAACAGGAACGTATTATTTTTCTGGTCTTGTATTCCAAGTTTGGTTCGATTCTGAGACAGTTGATCGGATCATCGTTTTACGGGCCTCATGATCCGACTCAACGGACAATTTTGTGCACGATCTGCTGGAATCTAACTTTGGACATACGGTTGGATATGTATCAAAAAATTGGACCCGTAGACATGTAGTTTGGCGACTTTACAGACCATAGACTCTGGCATACTTTTTGGTGAAAAGCGGGTCCAACGACGGATATCATTTTGACCCAAAATTACCGTTTTGCTCCTATGTCAAGAATTGGACTTTTGGACATGCAATCCTAGCTAATTTTACTATTCTAAAAATATTGGTAATGTCTATTTCAGCATCCAGAGAGTTTTTTGTATGAGTTGACTATTGTGACTCATCTGAGTGGTTGTATTATCGGTTTTACCAGCTAAGGACCTCAGGCAAGTGCAATTTCTGATTGCTTTCGATTTATAATAGTCTTTCCATTTCATGTTTATACATATACTCTTACTTGTTGACACATTGTTACACAGATTAGTGTCATGGATCTCTACATACTATATTTCATGATTGTCGTATTTTTGTGTTTCTTGACTTGTTCGAGTCCATGAGTACTAGCTAGCGGGGAAGTATCTTAGTAGACGTGTGAACTACCCAAAATTATCATAAAATGTTTGAACTTGACTGATAGCAGCCGCACCCGACACGTGCAGGGTACCATATTTATCCCTCGTCGTTCACATGT
>JANAVB010040019.1:8697789-8786066 GCA_029216955.1 Iris pallida
AAGACCCCCTTCAAAGTTTTTGATACATGAACAAGTTTGAAATACTTTGAAAGTAGCATGGATCTACTTTTCATGAGACAATGGGCGCATAGCACGGCTCTCTCCTTGGGCGCATAGTATTTGGCCAGCCTGTCAGGAAGATACGACTGTTGAAATTTTCCTCAATATCCGAACTGACAGATTCATCGGAACGGAATTTGAAGCGGTCCATCCTTCATACGTCGTCTATGTCAGCAAGTGACGGTCGCATAGTATGCAGAGAGCTGATCCTTCACGTGGGCGCATAGGCTGTAGTGGGCGCATGGGCGCACACAATAGGTGGACGCATAGGAAGTGGTCTGTGCCTATAAATAGACCCTGGAGGAGAGAGAAAGTTTATTATTCTTTTCTCTTCTGAATTTTCTAGAAACTTTTCGTCTTCTTTCTTTGAGAACCATGTCTCCCAAGGTCGCCAAAAGATCCGCGAAGGGCAAGGGGGCTGCGCCGAGTGACTCTCCTTCTGCGGCAGCGTCCTCGGCAGTCCAGGATCCGATTCTAGGTGAGAGCATGTTTCAAAAAATAAAGTCTCAAGCATTAATTTGCGACGCTCGGACTTCTTTTCTGCCTGGGCACTTGCGCCTAGGGCAACATACTTCTTTGAGCGTTACTATGTGCCCACAGAAGTCATGTGCCAACATTGTGGTGTGCTATGCACCCACCTGTTGCCATGTTAGGCACTCTTTAAGCTATGGCATGTTATGCGCCCGTGTACTGTCCGAGAGTTATGCGCCCACATGTCTTGTTTTGGGCGTATATCCCTTTGGGCGCATAGGAGTCTTTCAGAACATAGTTTTTCCTGTGGTTTTCTAAGTTTGACTGTCTTTCTGCCACATTTCATATTCCGTAGGGATCGGGCTAGCAAATTTCTCCAGGACCAGTATTGGTGATTCTGGGCATGGTGAAGATGCAACACTTGACACCAACACCAGAGAGCTCAGGACTCTTCGTGTTTTGGAAGGATTTTCCATAGATGGTAGAAAGAACCTTTATACATCGAAGAGTCGGACGAAAGTTGGGCATTACCATAAAAGTTTTGCTTTCACGTTTCTTCAAGTAGGCAAAAGCAATACTAGAGATATTGTTTTGAAGGTATGGTCTCTTAAAGAAATGGGCCCACAACGTCCGAAATATGGAGGAGAGGAGATCACCATTTGTAGATGTTTTAGCATGCTATATTTGCCCTCCTCCGTGTAGCTTCTTGAAGGTTCAACAGCCTTGTTTGCTTGCTCAACAGTAAAATATGACCTCCTTCGACGAAAGCGTGGTGCTACCAAGCTGACCAAGCTATGTGTTGCTGATGAGTAACGGATTCTTCCTTCTTTTGGACATCAATGTAATCTTTTACTTCTCATCCAAATAAAGGGATGAAGAACCTTTTATTTTGCTCATAGGATGTAGTCCTGTGAATGTAACTGATTTTGAATAAACAGAGTACGTTCGCTCCATTCTCTGCTTGTGGTATCTTTGGTGCTTTGTATTAGAGAGACGAATACCATATTTGTGTAAAGGGTATCGCGTTGGAAAATCTCCCTCTTTTTTTGTTTGGACCTATTGCCCTTTTATGTATCCAAAAATGCGAGCAAATAGATTGGAATGATACTTTCGTGGACCTATTACCGTTTGGCACACCAGCAGTACGAGTAATAGATTTGAAACAAAACCCAGCAGAGTTAACGAGGTCGTGATAGGTTTTGTGATCTTAGTGTCGTGTCTTTCATCTTGGGTTGGGTACAGGCGTCAAGTTGGAAGACTATCGGTATCAGAGGTAATATGGACGTGACACGTGATAATCGAGAGTAGTTTTTGGTGGAATGGATTTTCATGTCAAGTTTGGCTTCTTGTCAGGTATTCTTCCTTAAAGTGGAAGAAACTTTTCGAGCCTCTTCTCCGACGTCCTCCACCGAAGATGAAGAGACGGCTCAGTAAGTTGTCAGAGTTTTCTACTCCGTACTGAAGATGAAGCTTTCCGGAGTCTTAAATCGGAGCGCTGCCTTTGGTCCCGTGAAGGCTGTTGTTGAATGTCAGGTAGCGGCCCTCGAGAGCATAGCCGGTCTATGAGGAGCGGGCCAACACTCTGAGGAATGTTCTGAACGACCTGGAGGATCAAGTGGCCAGGTTCCGGGATGCCAAACAGCGGAACCCGACGTTACTTTTCTGTGCAGAGGACGCGGCTTTGATGATAGCTCTTGCGGAGGAGAAGGCTACCTTCCAGGTAAGGAAGGATGCCCTGGCTCGGGAGATCGGTGAGCTGGCTGACCAATACAGCAAGTTCAATGCTGCAAGTGAGGTACGTGCTACCTCGAAGAACAGGTTGGCTATGCAGATCACAGAGAAGCATAATCACATTACGCAGATCATGAACAAGATCGCCCAGTTGGAAGCAGACTTGAGGGCGGTGTCATCTGTACAAGAGGATTATCTATCCCAGGCTGCCATGACTGCCATCGCTTCTGCCCGTTTAGAAGAGCAGCTGGCGAGGTTGGAGGGGGAGCTTCAGAGTCTGATCCTCTTTGAAGATGAAGCCGTTCGCCAAGAAGAGGCACGGCACCGAGCTGCTGTGAAATCTGAAGCCGAGATTGTTGCTCTGAGGGACAACATAAACCGCCTGTGTATCTCGTAGATTTTTGTCATTCTTTTTTTGGCCGTCACGGCTCTTGTACCTTTTTTTCCGTCTTTTGGTAGACGTTTAAGTACAAAAATAAAGAATCTTTTCAGAAGTGAATGTGGTTTTGTGAAATATCGATGCTAGAGGTAATGTGGACGTAGCAAGGATATTTCTGGTGGGTATTCCGCTGGAGAATTTTGATGTGGACCTATTATCCATTTTATATTTGAATGATTCGAATATAGATAATAAGTAGATTGAAGCTGCTAGTAGAGGTAATATGGACGTAATAGTAGAGGATATTCTATATCTGACTAGAGATAATATGGACGTGGAAAGATATATATCATTAGGGAGAAGTGGATAGTTCAGAGGTAGTATGGATATGACTATCTTTGATGAATGCTTTGTTCAGAGGTTATGTGGATGTGGCAAAACATTTGATCATTCCGCTGGGGAAATAATTATCGAAAAACAATTTAGAGTTAATAGGGACGTGATTTATTTTCGTCAAACCGAGTTTAGACGGAGTCAAAAGACGGAGATGATTCCACTGGGGAAATATTTAGAGGACCTATTATCCAGGGCATATTCAAGACTCTTGAAATACAGATAATAGTTAGATAGTTTTTTTTTTAATCATAAAAATATCGTACTGTACATTTACATGACTTAACATATGTGAACATTATGTAAAAGAGGTTACACATAGTATTTCTTCAGGAACTTGCCGTTGATAGGCATCATGAGCAAGTTACTGTCAGGCTTGGTCAGACGGTACGTACTGTTAGAATACACCGATTCTATGACGAAAGGACCATCCCATTTAGGCTGGAATTTCACTTTTGTATTATGCGTCATGACCATCGGTCTACTCACTGCTATGACCAGATCGCCGACTTGGAAGATCTTTTCCTTCACCTTTTTGTTGAAAGCTCTGGAAAGGCATACTTGGTATAGCTTAATACGCTGTTGAGCTAATAAGCATTTTTTGTTAGCGCTTCGAGCTCTTGGAGTCGCAGACGGTATCCCTCTTTTGTAGTCAGTTCGTTAGCTAGGGCTACCCGAAGGGAAGGAATCTGGATTTTTAAGGGAAGAACTGCTTCGCTCCCATAAACCAGAGAGAATGGCGTACTACATGTTGGAGTCTGGACCGTTGTACGATAGACCCATAGACATTCACCTAGCTTCTCGTTCCAATCATGCTTATTTGAAGACATGAACTTCTTGAGAAGTTTTATGATGGTTTTGTTGAAGGCTTCTGCTAGCCCGTTAGCCGCTGGATTGTAGGCAGTAGAGGCTATGTTCTGGATTCAATTCTTGTCGTAGAACCGATAAAATGCATGGCTTGCGAACTGTGGACCATTATTGTAGATAATTCTGCGAGGCAGACCGAAGCGGTAGATGACGTGATGTTTGATGAAACTGATCATGTTTGATATCTTCACTTCGGTGAGCAGTTTAGCTTCTACCCATTTGGAGAAGTAATCGGTTATAGCTAGGATAAACCGATGTCCTTTGGAGGATGGCGGGCTGATTGGTCCTATGACGTCCATGCCTCAGGCTTCAAATGGATAAGATGCTGCCATCGGATATAGAAACTCCGAAGGTTGATGAATAAAATTAGCGTAGAACTGGCAAGATCTACACTTCTTTGCACATTCAATATCATCTGCTATCATTTTGGGCCAGTAATAACCCATTCGTTTGAGGCGATCTTATAATTTGGGGCCTGGTTGATGAACACCACAAACTCGATCGTGAGCCTCCCGGAGTGCTTGCTTGGCTTCTGTGTCTGATAAGCATCGTAATAGTAGCCCGTCGTAAGAGCGTCGGTACAGCATCCTGGTAGTTGTGTCGTAGTAAAATTTGACGGATTGCCTTTGGATGGATACTGCTTCCTTTGGGTCCTCGGGAAAGATTCCATAGACAGCGTAGTCTATGAAGGGAAATCTCCAGTCTTTAGCATCGACGTTTGTTTCCGCTGCATAACTGTGATGAATATGCAAGGCATCTTTTACAAAGAATAGTTCTCGACCAGGCACTGTGATCGACTGCTGTGTATTGGTAGGAACGGTCAAGGAAGCAGCAAGATCGGCTAGAGCATCTGCTTCTATATTCTGCAGTCGAGGTACGTGCTCAATGAAGAATCCAGTAAAAGTAGACTCCAGCTCGATTGTTGCTCTGTGGTAGGGGATGAGATCTTCGTGGCGAACTTCATAATCCCCTCGGACCTGACTAACTATTAGCTTGGAATCGCCGTAAGCCTCTATATAGTCAACTTCCAGTTGATTTGCTAGTTGCAGGCTGATTAATAGGGTATTATATTCGGCCACGTTGTTGGTGCATGGTTCCACGAGAGAATATGCACTGTGTATAACTAGATGATCAGGTAACACGAGCACGACACCTACTCTGGCCACGATATTTCCTTTGGGTCCTGTTCTTGATGCACCGTCAAAGAACATTCGCCAAATAGAGATTTCTTCAGTTGCAGCGTTAGACTCCACCACTTCGTCAAGGATTTCGTCATAGAGTTTAGACGACTTTTGTACCGAATGAACAGCTAGGAAATCAGCTAATGCTTGGCCTTTTACTGCCTTTTGAGGGACAAAGATCATATCGTATGGAGTCAACAACATTGCCCATGTAGCTAAACGGGAATTAAGAGAGCCCGGTTTAGTCATGAGTATTCTGAGAGGGTTGAATTTAGATATAATGTGGATAGTCTACCCATACACGTAGTGGCATGTCTTCTGATGGCAAATACTAGTGTAAGGCATTCCTTCTCCACCGGTGTGTATCTGTGCTCGACACCCATTATTGTGCGGCTGAGGTAGTAAATTGCTTGTTCATGGCCGCCTTCGTTCTTCTGAGCTAAGAGGGTGCCAAGGGAATGATCCATAGCACGGATATATAGTAATAAGGGCTTTCCCATTATTGGAGCTACCAATACTGGAGGGCTTGTAAGATACGCCTTGATGTCGTCAAATGCGCGTTCACATTGTTCAGTCCAGATGAAAGATACGCCTTTCTTCATGAGCTGAGTGAATGGTTGACACCTTCCAGAGAGGTTTGAAATGAATCGTCTGATGTAGGCTAGCCTTCTTTGTAGTTCGCATAGCTCTTTGAGGTTTCTTGGAGGATGCATGTCGAGGATAGCCTTCACTTTCTCTGGGTCTAGATGTATA
Source organism: Iris pallida (assembly GCA_029216955.1). Lineage (NCBI taxonomy): Eukaryota > Viridiplantae > Streptophyta > Magnoliopsida > Asparagales > Iridaceae > Iris > Iris pallida. Next base: position 8,703,625 of record JANAVB010040019.1, read on the forward strand.
CCGTTTGAAGTGATAACGAAACCAAGGAACTTGCCACTGGTGACTCCCAGAAAAGACTTGGTTGGATTCATCTTGAGTTGGTGTACACGCATTAGTTCGAACACCGTTCTCAAGTCTTGGAGGTGGTTGCCCTTGAGACGACTTTTGACTGCGATATCGTCTACGTAGCACTCTACAGTTTTACGTAAATGATCACAAAAAATTGTGCTCATGGCTCGCTAGTATGTTACCCCTGCATTCTTCAATCCTAAGGGTATCACCGTATAGCAGTATACCCCTAACGGTGTTCGAAATGATGTGTGATTCTCATCGTCAGGGGAACATCTTGATCTGGTTGTAGCCTGAGAACCCATCCATGAAGGACACTCACCCGAAGCCACAAGTATTGTCGATCATTACGTCAGTGATCGGTAGGGAGAACTCATCTTTCGAGCATACAGAGTTCAAATCACTGTAGTCGATACAGACTCAAACTTTTTTGGTCTTTTTCATGACTAGAACGATGTTGGCAACCCAGTCTAGGTGTTGTTCCTCGCGAATGAATCCACTAGCAATGAGCTTCTTGACTTCATTCTCGATGGCTTCCATGATGTCTGGTTAAAATCGTCGTTGTTGCTGCTTCATTGGCTTAGCTTTAGACGAGATGTTCAGGCGATGAATGGCGACTTTAGGGTCCAAGCCTAGCATGTCTTCATAGCTCCATGCGAAGATGTCGATGTATTCTCTTATAAGCTGTATAAGAGATTAGCATTCATCGCCAGATAGGCTTTTGCTGATGAAGATTGGTTTGAAGGATGCGTCATCTCCTAGATTGTCTTGGATGACTTCATCTTCGGTAGGTGGTTCCCGTTGTTAGAAGCGCAGCCCCCACCTGGTGTTCATCTTTTGAGCCTATTGTTCGAGTTCGATTGATTGGACATCGTCTATAATTTGGTCGACGGAAACCATGTTGACGGATAGAGTTGCTTTGAACATGTCGTCGATGCTGGAGTCTGAGTCCCAGAGGAAGGAATCAGAAAAATGAGAACAATGATATAGTTCATTATCTGATCTTTCGAGAGTTGTTGGAGGAGAGACATAGCCCAAACCAATACCGCTTCGTTGATAGTAGTTCTCGGGTTTGCCGGGGGGAGCAAAGTATCGTATTGGCAACCGTCGCCCTCGGTCGTAATTTAGCCCCTTTGTCGCTTTTGATGTCATATCCCATATTCTGGATGATATTCTTGGCCTGCCAACCATACTAGAAAAGTTGCATTTTCCCAGAGTCATAGTCAGCTTCTATGCTGTGCTTGGGAGAAGTAGAGTCTGGAACGAACTTTCTCTCGCCAATTATACGACTGAAGATGATTAGCTCTTCATCTTTCTTTCTGGCTGGAACAATGAAGTAGTGGATATCTTTAGGATAAACTTTTTCCCGCAGGTGAGATGTTATGATCGGCATGCAGAGGTGTGGTCCTATGCCGTTCTCTAGAGCGTATATCATATCTATGTAGTGGTTTACAGATTGATAGACATTAGAGTAATTCAAAGATAAACCTTTACTAAGGAAATACGCAAGTTCTTCTTCAGGGATAACATCATCCGCTAAAGGTACATTATTATGAGTATTGATATACTCATTGAGAGGATCATCTTCTGGAAGAGGAGCCACAGTCTTGGCCGAGTTCACCACGTAGGGTAATTCTTCAGGATTGGTGGGACGGGCATCAGTAGGTTCCTCCCGGGGTGTCTTGCTAAGAGTGATGGTCAGTGGCTTTCCCTTGTTAGGGATCTTCTTTTTTACCCAGATTATGAGAGGCTTCAGAGTACATTTTAGAGTAGTATGTCCTTTGACTTGGATAATCAGGGGACCATCGGAGGATGGACTTGCTTCAGCTTTATTGTCAGCTTTATTGCCATCATCCTTGGGGGGTTGAGATTGGTAAAGTACAAAATCTCCTTAGTAAGCTTCGATGCCCTTGAAAGGATCGACACCGACAAACTCCGTCTTTACGACACCATCGCTATTGACGTACTTGAAGCACTGGTGAAGTGTTGAAGGAATGATCATGATCTCGTGTATCCATGGACGTTCCAACAAGACGTTGTAGGATACATTGGCATCGATCACATAGCAAGAAACCTCCGTTCGAAGATCACCGATATGACATTTGAGACGGATCTTGTCCAGCGGATGGCTTCGACCAGCATTGAAAGCCATGATAATTGTATTGGTTGCGAATAGCTTGTGCAGAGGGATTCCTAGAATTTAAAGCAAACTTCCAAGAATGATACTGAGGGAGGATCCTGGATCGATGTGTATGCGGTCCACCTTGATCGCCTCGATATACCCTATATAGTACAGGGGTCTATCATGACGATTATTTTTGAGTAGCATGTCCTCCTGTGAGAAGGTGATATTGGGCACCACTTCCATAGTACTGTAGCAGTAGGGACATGAGACAGGATCTTCAGCGGGGGCTTTGACTTCAGCGAGGTAAGAGTCGACGTGTAGTAATGTCTCACTTAAGGCCTTCCGCGTTTCTTTGGAGAGTTGTAATAGATCGAACAGAGACAACCTGGCAGGTGTATTGGCTAGCTGAGCCAGTATGTCAAAGTTGTAGGGCCGATCCATGCCTTTGGGAGCTGGCACCTTTAGAGATTTGTCAAACCACGTCTCCTTCTGCTTGGATTTGTCCGTGGTTTGAGGCTTGGACGGGCTGGCTTCTGAGCTTGTGGGGGCAGCTGGAGCTTGAGGAGGTACTACTTCTTCTTGTGCGGGATCGTACGTCCGAAGATAAGTCTTCTCCGATCGTGCCTCGCCAGATAGAACCTCGTAGATGGAGGAGGATGGACAGCAGGAGCTTGAGGAGGTACTGCTTCTTCTTGTACGAGATCGTACGTCCGAAGATAAGTCTTCTCCGATCGCATCTCGCCAGATAGAACCTCGTAGATGGGGGAGGATACCATATGGTATGGCTTGAATTTCTTGCCCTTTCTTGATTTGGAAGGTCCTACCCCCTGCATCACTTCTTGGACAAGGTCTGGATGGACCAACATGATCTCCCCACGTTCAGTTGTGAGTGGGACCAAAGTCGAGTTGTGAGCTGGTGGTAGGTTGACGACTTCCATCATCGCCTTGGGGATCAGGACCACGCTGTCTGGGACTTCTGTAGGAGGAAAGTTGCCAAACTAAAGAGAGATCATGTTAGCAGATACGACCTTATCTTCCGCTTCGAGGTTGATCACTTGACTGTTGATAAGCTGTTGTATCTTCTTTTTTAGGAGGATGCAGTCCTTGGTGGAGTGATACACATACTGATGATAGAGACAGTACTTGGGATCATTGAGTTGGCTTGCCTCTGTAGGACGTCGTGGTGGAGGCAATGTCAGCTTATTACCTTTCGTCAATGTGTGGAAGATGGTGATGACATCGTCTTCATCGAAGGAGAAAGTCTTCTTAGGCTTGTCGGATGTGCCCTGAGAATTGGAAGCTCCTTTGGATGTGTCGACTTTCAGGACTTCTTTTCCTTTGCCCCCACGAACAGGGATAGTTTGAGGATGCTTGCCCTTGTCTTCGAATTTGGGTGTCTTCAACCCCAGTAGTTCCAAGTTAGGAACGTCATTTTCAGCAGCATCAGCGGCCCCAATAAAAGTAGGCCATGTATCATATTTATGTATACCCAGACAAAACTTCACTGTAGGAAGTAAGTTATGTCGACAAGTATCCATAAGTTCTGAGTCTGGTATGCCGAAGGGCATCTTCAGTGCTAGCCGTCTGAAGCGTTCGATGAAGGAAATGACAGACTCAGTCCTCCTATGCTTGGTCTCAATGAGTGTGGACATGCTAACATACATGTCGCTCTCATAAAACCTATTGAGGAACATCCTCTCCAAGTCTTTGAATGAATTGATACACCCGTCAGGCAAACTGCAGAACCATTTGAAGGCTACCCCCTATAAGGTGCTAATAAACAGCTTCGACAGAAATAGATCATCTCTGGGCAAGTGCAGAGTCTGCGTGTTGAAGTACGTCATGTGCTGACTAGAAGAAGTCAACCCGTCAAATGAGTTCAGCATCAGTGGCTTATAATTATGGAGGCAAGTAGCGTTCTCCCACACAGAGGGATACGGTTGAGATATCCCAATCTTCTGAAGCCCGTCTTTGTACGAGATGGTGTCGAGGCAAGCGACCAAGGAATCAATTGCATCATGTTGATTGAGCAGGTGTTGGAAAACGGCTGCTGAACGGTTGTCAGGCATTGTTGGCAAAGGACCACCCCCGACATTCGTAAGATTTGGAGGAGGCACAACGGAATGATACTCCTTTTATAGTGAAGGAGGGTTGTTGCTGTGAGCCGGACTAGCGTGGGCCGAGACGTTCTATTGAGGTGGAGGAACAGCCCCAGCAGCTTGAACTGCCATGATGCTGGTAAGCATATCAGTGATTTTGTCGAATGCTGTTTTAAGACCCTCTAGCCGTTTGCTAGTCTGATCACTGGCTTCTTCAGGTCTTTCTTCGTCCGTCATATATGTAGATGGCATACGAGGATGAACAGAGGAAGTAGTACAACTGGTACTGATACTGTCTGTCTCCGAGTGGATAAGTCCTTCATCTTCAGGTAGAGAAGGTAGATATTCGCCATCGGATTCGGAGGGATCATCGTCCTATGGAAGGCTATCCCCAATGTGGGGGTCATCTGCTTTAGATTCTGAGGGAATACTACCCCCGGCTTGGGAATCTTCATTGTCCATACGGAATCTCGCCTTTGATCGAGTGCCCATATAGACTCCTTCGGATGTGACAGCCTATTGGCCATCTATTGGTAGACTTCTCCTTCTTCTTCTTATGGAGCTAAGAGAGAAAGTTGGGCTCGTAGTCCACCGTCTTTGATTGGAGCTTCCGTAAGGGGGACCCTACGAAGCTATGTTGGATGAAACACATAATGGCTTCTCGTCGTCAGAGAAGTGCAGCCGTCGAAACACGGACTTTCTCTGAGGCGCTCTTATTATTTTAGAGCAACAATAGTTGATAAAAATACTGGTGCACGAAAGTGTACTATGAATTATTATGTTCTCCTTCGCTTTATGCTTATGATTTATCATGTTGCGCAAGTCAGCAGAAGGAAGTTTTGCCTTACAACCCATGTTGCATGCATCGCCGAGCTTTGCATGCGGGTTCGTAAGGAGAGTAGGCGCATCCAGACTTAGTTCGTGTGCAGAGGCAACACCCACACCTAAGTTCTGTGATGTCCTTAAAGACAGCCCCGTGCTATACGCGTTGGGACCTGTCTTTTTGTTATGGGCACATAGGCCTTGGAGACTGGCCTTGGGCGCATGCTCCTTGACAGCATGTCTGAGCCTCCTTGATATGGGCGTATAGTACGGATCCAGAGAGCCTGGACACATAGCCTTGGGCGCATGGCTTTGGATGCCCAGCCTGCTGAAGACAAAAGTGTTCTGGTTGGGGCTATGCGCCCAAACACTCCCTTGGGCACATGGCCTTGGGCGCATGCCTGGTGGAGCAGCGTTGTTTTCTTCCAGTTTGGCCTCCTTCATTTGTGAGCCTCGTCGGGTTCGGCCAGAGTGTTGCACACCCCGATTCTTGGCATCGTAGTGTTTTCCTTTACCAAGTCTTGGGTGTTGAACACCCTGTTGTTGGTTGTGCATGAAAGAAGTCATTGGGCTAGTAGAGCCCGTAACGGTGTGAGCCTTCTCCATTTGGGAAACTTTTGTGGCAGAGTCATGCGCCCATGTGACATAGTCCTCCAGCTGCATATTTGCTATGATACTAGCAGGATATGCACGACGAGCCTTCGGAAGCTAAGTCTTGCGAGACTTGTTTGGCTTCACTGATTTTGAGGGACTAGAGCCGTCCCTTGAGAGCATCTCTTCGAACGCCTGCTGATCGAACTTTACGATCAGCATCTTCTGAGTACTCCCTACTTTATCGGTATAGGATTACGTCACCACCTTTTCGTCAGAGGAAAAGGTAGTCCCCAGCAGAGTCGCCATTTTTGTGGACACACACAAAAAAAGAAGAAGAAAATGCTATCTTTTCTTTTATTGGCGCAAGGTACCACAAATCGAGTACGCCTGAGAGATCCTACGCTGAGGATCCCCGAGTACAAAAAAGAATTTTGGAGAATAGGACGATGGATATCGAGTGACAGTTGCTCCTTTACTCCGTTGACACTCCGATTACAAAAGTGGGAGAAAACCTAAGAAAATTGCTAACTCTCAGCTCACTGGCAAGAAGTGCAGCAATTTGGCTCTTGAAAATGCTCTCCATTCTCTATTTTGAAGAGGGGTGAGGGCCCCCTTTTATAGTCGTTCTCGAGCTGGAATAATGTTATATGCCCACATGAGAAATACGCTGGTTCTTATGTGGACGCATAGTCCTGCTCTGGGTTCATAGGATGTAGGCGCATACAGGCTGCGAGATTGTGGGTTGGTCGTGGTGTTGATGTGGCCGCATGCTTCGGTGCACGACTGCTCGTGGAGACTGACATGGTCGTGTGCTTCGGTGCACGTTTTGATCATGGCTTTGACTGAGTCCGGCTTGGGCGCATAGCCATGTCTCATGCTATGCGCCCTCCTTTCGGGGGAGCTAGTCTTGGGCGCATGAAGCTTCACTGACTGGGCGCATGGAGCTACACTTGACTGGGTGCATGGAGCTTCATTGAGTGGGCGCATGGAGTTATACTTGACTTGGGCGCATAGAGCTATATTTGCTGAAATTTTTTCATGCTTCTACAGTGCTCTAGCCAAGGCCGCGATCTTGTCTATTCCATCGAAGATAATTGCTCTTGGATCGTCCTTGCTATTTTTATAAATCTTTTTTTATGTATATTTTTTCTCACATTTCAAATATTTTGTAGTGGATTTGTCTCTGCCCAAAGACTTGTGTAAAAGACAATTTAAAGTTGATTTATGATATCTTATTTCTTTCTTTTATGGATGAGATTAGTTATTATGGTTATATCGTATTGCAGCTTACGTATAATTACTATACGGCTGGCTTGTCTACGTACATAATTCTCTGTATTTTGGAATAAGGGCATGAGAGACTGGCCCATAATACGAATACTATTCCTCTATGTTCTTCTTCCTACTAGAGAGAAAAAAACTTAAAAGAAAAAAAAAGTAAGAAGAGGAAGCAAACAGTAAATAGAGGAAGCAATAGCTCCCTCGATCATCGGGAGGGCAGTTCCGATGAGAGGAAGAACTCACTAAAAGTTGTGCGGCACTGGAGGAGGCTGACTCCAAGATGGCAGCAGAAAACCAGTGTAGAGCTGGCACGGAGGCATTGTCGTGCGCTGCTCTGGAGCTCAGAACTCGAGGAGGGCGCACATGCGTCGAACATAAAAAATGTTGGTGAGGTGCGGCTCGTAGGCTAGTTATTGGAAGGAGGTCGACCCGCGGCGGCGGCGTCTCTTTGAAAGAGCGGAGGCACAGGTGGATCTGGAAAATTATGGATCAGATAGAGTGGCGGCTCCGAAGTAGCGCGCGAACACGTCGGGATGAAGCCGGAGGTGAGTGGATCTGTAGTGGTTGTGATGGTGTTAGTTTTGGTGGCAAATACGACGTCGGCAGCGGGAATGGCGTGTGGTGGTGTTGGCTAGGGTTGGCCACCAGAGATGGTGACGTCGGGGATAGAGGCCCCGTGGTAGTGACGGTTATGGTAGTGTGTTCTCCGGCACACAGATGTGCAGGGACTTGGTCGACGAGCAGGTGGTCGTGGTTTGAAGGCAAAGAATAGAGATGATGGTTGGGGAAGAGGAGATGAGGGTGATTCTGACAAAAAGAGGGTGCTCGACGCGGCTGTCGTGGACTGCGGAGACGACGAAAACGATGATGGTGGTGTATGTTTGCTTATTATCATCGAAGACGGCAGAAAGACAGCGCCGACGAACAGAAACTAGGGTTAGGATTAGGAATTAGGTTAGGGGTTGGCTGTGTCGGGGTTGTCCGATACAGCGGAGGAAATTTAGGAATTATGGTTAGGGATATGGAGATTTGGGGACTTGTCCGGTGTATCGGACATTGTAGAAGCTTTAAAAATTCTAAAATAATGTATTACGCATTCACAGATGACACCAAACTATATCCATCAAATAGCAACCAACATTAAATGGCACCCTGCATCAGATGGCTCATACCATCAAATGGTGCCCACGTGTGAGTTTTCTTGAGAAGCTAAGTCGTTAGTCATAATGACTGACAACACAACTGTCGAGAAAAATCCTTTTGAATCTGAAGTGCACGACGTTCGAAGATATTGTGTTAGATCTGTCATAATGATGGTTTTTAGTTAATCCGTGCCATTTATCATTTGCGTGAAGTGACCAACTCCTCACAGACTTAATGCTTACTGTGTTTTACAAATTGGCGCTCCTCAACAGTATGTGCCATTCATCAACCGGCGCTAATTAATCAACTATCTTCCAGAAGCAGTTAAAGATGACGTGACGCACATGCCACTAATTTTGAAGAACGTACATGCAATACTGCCTATGACCAAGCACACTTCTCTCATATAATGCTACGTGTCCCATGCAGGTTAGCTAACCGTTCGCACAAATCAGTAAAATAGAATATTGTGTGCCAAACAATATATTTTGTACTATGTGCCAATCATTGCAACTGACTGGCAGTTATCCCAAAACTCTATAAATAGGGTCAAAATCACTTTTCTAGGCATCATTAATGATCATAGTCTTCTGATAAGAATTCTTGGTAATCCTCCGCAGCACGTTCAAGAGCTTTTCTTCTTCGACATCGCATCGTCAAAGGGTTAAAGTGATCGTCTTTTGATTAGATTCCTAAAATTGTACTTCCAAGAATTAAATTATACTTTCTGTACTTCTCTTATCTTAGTTTGTAGTAAAGTTTTCTCAAAAAACTTTTGTTCTTGAAAACAAAATGGCGACTCAATTGGGGACGACTTTCTCCTCCGATGAGAAGGTGACAAGTCAATGTGATATTGCGTCGGTTGGCACAACGCAGGAGTCTTTCGTCGTTGAGTTTAAGCAAGTTGCTTATGAGGAACTAATTGGTGCTGGGGTGCCAAGCGAGCCACCACTGCTTCTGCCAAGAACAAAGCGCGTGCCATCTGGATTCCAATGTCCAATGCTGTGCCAATTGTTGCTGCTGCTACTCAAGACAAGGGAAATCGCCCAATGGCCACTCCGAACTCTTCTTCAATCCTGGACTTGGTAGAAAACTCACACGATTGCACCTCTGTGCCAATCAGTTCCAAAACATCTCTCAATAAAAATACTACTTATGTTCAAAGTTCACTTCTTTCTGCCCATAGGCGCCGCGCCAAACACGCTGTGCATGTGTGCATGGAATACCAAGGCATCTTGCTTATTCCACACCAAACTAGTTTGCGTCAAGCTATCATGTGCCAATTAGGCCAGTGACATAATCTCCCTACTCTGTGCATATCAACAACAGAGCTGGGGAAGCTAAGGGTGTCACAGACTAACAATCAAATAGTACTAGATGCTGACTTGCGCACCTATCTTAATAGGCACAGAGCAGAATCAAATAAGTCGGATGGTGTACCAAAAGACTTCAATACAGTCTACGCCAACCACTAACTCGCGCACAATAAAGGCTTCTAAGAGCCAAAACCCACTCACCTATGCCAATGAACTTAGTACTGCCCTGTATACGCAGGGAACTCAAATGTTTAGGAATATACATCATATTCCTAATGTAATCAGGCAGAGTCAGCCTTCTTTTTTTTCTTTTTCTTGTTTTCCTGCTACTGTACTAGATCTTCGTAAACTCCTTGTACAAAAGTGAAAGACTATGACTTCATCCCATGCAACGATGACTTTACAGAATGAACATCTCTATAATCAGTATCATGAAATTGTAATCAAGTGCTGCTGTATGACAGTCAAACGTTCTGTGATTGACTGCTTGAATTATCTTGGCTCTTCTGATGTGATTCTGATAGATGAGGATAACTTACTTCGTGCATCAACGACTGCATACCACAAATGTCGTTGTCATTCACAAGAAGTTGATGTCAAGTACTACTGCAAGTCAGCAAAATGGTCTATGTTCAACCGTTTGAATTACTCTCGATTTTCCGATTACTCTCGATCTTCTAATGTGATCTTAGTGGATAAAAAAGAATTGCTATTTGTTTCTGCCAATATGACATCTCATAGCATTGAGGATAGATGACACCCGAGGAGTAATTTATTATGACTTTCGAGCCGACAAATTTGCAATCAAGCACTTGACTCCTCTGAAGGAGTCTACCAAAATATACCATTAAGAAGCCGAGACCTCCTCGGTCAAAGGAATATTCCTGATTCAAATTCTGGGGGTAGCGGTCTACTAGACTCTGATGCCGATATCGAAGACTCTGATCGGACTATCCTATCTACCTGTTCATATTTTGTAGCAAGGGAAGTTTCTGCTTACGTGGCAAACAAGGAGCGAGACTGCTAGCCAAGAGCATCAAATTACTGCCTTAAAAGCTAATCTAAAGTCCTTAGCTAACATGGTTACAAGCATGCATGCAATAATCATGATACAACATGTTGTTCCACCGGTTGTGAACCCAGTTCTAACTCAAGAACATGCAGCAGGTTCTGTGCCTATTAATACTGGACATGGAGTATAGCCTCCTCTAAATACTACTGTCTCGGAGGTCATACACCTTCAAGCACAGGCTACTCCAAGTCATTCCGGTACTGGGGATGGTGCTTACCATGCTGTAACGCCCTAGTCCCATAATATATAGGACTAATTACGTCAGCATGCCAGCTGCACGTATACGAAGAATACACTATTATATGGTATCCTCGTATTTGTATATAAGCTGTAAGTAACAATACATGATAAGCCATAATATAATAACTATATCTCATCCACAACTCAACACAGAATGAATAAATAAGTCTCAATGATAATAAAAGAAGTCAAGAGATAGCCGGGTGGTCATTCCCACTCCAAACAGCTATGAAAAATAGTCTCAACTAAATAGAGTCTAACCTCCTCATAATAGAACAATGAAGATAAGAGATGTCCACTACATAGTCTCAGATAATAAAGAGAAAAACTAAGTATCAATAGGAGATGCCTCGTCTTCAACATAAGAAGGATCCGAAGCTGCTCCGTACTCCTAGGGATAGTCCTGCTCGTCTAATCCTGGAGAGATCATCAGGTCCTCATAGGGACGTAAAAAGATACAAAAAATATGCCGAAATAACTGAATGTGAAAATATGCCACTATGACACTAGAGGTTTTCCTAACCGTCTATGTGATATGCACTTTTGAGGACAATGTTCTACGCAGGGGCTGTAAAGATTCACGCAAGTAATAAAGAGTGGCCATCAAGTAGCGCTTATCCGAGTCCCTATCGGTCCATGTATGTGTGTAAAAAGTAAATGTAGCCCCAACGCTAGTATCTGTCCCCTCCCTCCGATGCTCCTGTCCAAGATGTATCCACAACCTGACCAGTTGGTAAATGCTACGGCTTCTAACTCGACTCACTAATAGCAGTTACCTCCTATCCGTCGCACGACCCATACGTATCGATGGCCAGTCAAGTACGCAGGTCCGTGTCCTATATGAACTCACTCATCCCGTGATACACATGTGTCAAGTCCATAGGAGATATGAAAATATTCCACACTCATAAGGTGGTCGTCTAACACTAGGTCGACATGCATAATAAAATATAAAGTAACAAAAACGACTAAATCTAGCCGCTTGCACCCAAGTGTGACTTGGATGCACAATATAAACAAAATGAAAAATAAGAGAAATAAATATACAATAATAAAATATACTAAAAATAAATGAGCACAATCAGAATCCATGGCAAGGTATATATACTTGCCTGCGGTGCGAGGAGCGCAAATCCAAATGCTGCAAGTGTCAACACAAAACTCACAATTCACAGATGACTCTGAATGCTGAAACAAACATAAAAAATATTCTCGATAAAAAAGATATACCTAGGAAACGCCTGTCTAAAATTTAAATTCCAGAACAGAGGCAAAATCATAATTTCGGGTCAAAATGTTGTCCACCGTTGGACCCATTTTGTACCGAAATGCGTACCAGTATCTACGGTCTTTAAATTCATCAAACTACTTGTCTACGGATCTGCTTTGAGGATACGAACCCAATGGTATGTCCAATTTTGGATTCCGATGAGCCGGGCATAAATCGCCCGTTGGATCGGGTCACAGGCCAGCCAATTTTGGCGTTCCGATCAACCTTCTCAGAATCGAATCAAACTTGGCATACAGGACCGAAAATTCAATACGGTCCTGGTGGCATAAGTTTTATTTCTATCCGACGACTGTACACGAAATTATGACCAAGTTTGCAAAACGTCGATACGAGGGTATCTTGACTATACGTATTGATTTCGTCGCGCATACGCAACGAAATCGAGTTCCATCAGTTCCCACACGTCGGCAACATCCATACGCGCCTTTCGATGCATATAGTACGCGACCACGTCGTCCGGTTTGTCGGGGCGCACGCCGTATCGGGAAAATTTTCAAAATTTTTATATTTTAGAAGCAGTTTTTCTAGCAACTTCAACAAGGAATTACTTCCTCCATATAACTCGGAACTTTGATCTAAAAGATGTGTTTTACTCTCGGTTATGTTGTCTATGACTACCTTCAACTAGTTTCTACTAAACCCTAACGTACGGTTCACAATTTGGCTTCCAAGTTGTCATTTTAAAACAGTTTTTAACACTACAGAAAATAGGTTTATCTTTAACTTTATGTCGATTTTTCGAGCAAGTTGATGGGTCATTTCAAAATCCTCCTGGAGGATCTCGAAGAGGATCAATGGGGCTCCACACAAAATTTTATAGGAGCAAAAATGAACAAACGAGTATGGAGAAATCAGAATGAGAAGATGGTTACCACACCTTGTCTTCGAGACAGAGCGTTCTGTTTCACAGCGCGATTTGTCTTCATTTTTCGACGATGCGGCGATCGACGACGAGGTGCAAGCTGCGGGGTAACTGCGTTGGGTTGTTGGCAAGGCTGGGGTGTAAGGAATTTAGGTTTTGAGGAGAATTAAAGAAAAATTTTTGTAGAATTAATATTTTTGTTTTTTCGAGTTTATAGGATTTAAAATCCAAAATTGGATAGGATTAGAGCAAGATTTTGATTCAAATTCGGGTCAATCTAGTGGAGAATCTTGGTATGAATTAATAAGAAAAGATTTGGATTGAATTTGTAGGGAATTTAGTATTTTCGGGTTGGATCCGCTCACGGGATTTTTCGCGCTCCTAAGCTTGGTCTGGGGGTCGGGTATACACTTGGTACTGTAGCTCGGCTACAGTACAAGTTAATATATATATTTTTTCTCATATATATATATATATATATATATATATATATATATATATATATATATATGAAGACATATATGTATTCCTATGTATTCAAGGCTTACAAAGCAATTAATAACTTTAGAATTTTTTTAAATAATTAAAATACCTAAAATCCTAATTTATAAAGTAGACTATATTTAGTAATATAATGTACAAGCCTACACACCAATATTTAATATATATATACATTAATTAACACTAAAGAATTAAAATATGTATAAAATAGTAAAAATTGTAAAAATAAATTCTGCTTAAGATATGGGGGTTTATATCCTACCTAACTTAAAGAAATTTTGTCCTCGAAATTAAACTAAGGTACGGGTCAAATGCAATGCAGAATTTTTGAAAGGATCTAATCATGCAAGACGTACCTTGGTCTTCGAACAAATGCGGGTAGCGACTCCTAATGCCATCCTCGCCCTCCTAAGTAGACTCCTCTGGCGAGTGATGCTTCCTTGCCACGCGAACCAACGGTATACATTGATTCCGCAACACCTTCACTCGGCGATCGAGGATACCTACTAGTTGCTCTTCGTACGACAAACTCGGTCCAACTGTGATCTCGGAGTGATCAAGCACATGATTGTTGTCTACCATGTACCTCCTCAGCTGAGACATGTGGAACACGTCATGTACTCCCTCTAGCGATGGTGGCACGGCCAATCTATAACCAACTTCTTCCACGCGCTCCAAGATATCAAAAGGACCGATGTATCTTGGACTCAGCTTACCATATCCTCCAAATCGAATCGCACCTCTAGTGGGGGATATCTTCAAGAAAACATGGTCGTCTTCCTTGAATTCTAAAGGTCGACGACGGTTATCTGCCCACTGCTTCTGTCGATCCTGCGCTGCTCGCAGGTGGTCTTGTATCTTCTTTACCTCCTCCACTATGCTCAAAACCTGCTCGGGATCTAATATTTGTCGCTCTCTAATGTCGCTCCAACAGACAGGAGATCGATACTTTCTACCACACAATGTTTCAAATAGAGCCATCTGAATGCTCGCTTGATAGCTATTGTTGTAATAAAATTCTACAAAATGAAGGTGGTCATCCTATGATCCACCAAAGTCAAGCATACATGCTCTCATATCCTCTAGCGTCTGAATCGTACGCTCTGACTGGTCGTCTGTATGCGGATGGTACGACGTGCTAAACTTCAAATGCGTACCTAAACTGTCCTGCATACTCCTACAAAAATGTGAGGTAAACCTCGAGTCAAGATCCGACACAATGCTAATTGGTACACCATGCAGCTTCACTATTTTCTTCATATACATTTTTGCCAAAAACTCCGTAGGCTGCCCCACTCTAAAAGGTAAGAAGTGGGCCGATTTGGCAAGTCTATCAACAATCACCCATACCCCATCTTGTCCACTAGGACTCCGAGGAAATCATGTCACGAAGTCCATCGTAATGTGCTCCCACTACCACTCGAGAATGGGTAGCGGCTGCAATAATCTGGCCATCCTCTGGTGCTCGGCCTTCACTTGCTGGCATACCAAACACTTGGCCACGAAACAACCTATCTCTTGCTTCATTCCATGCCACCAATAATACTGTTGCAAGTCTCGGTACATCTTAGTTCCTCCGAGATGAGTAGAGTAAGTCGAACTGTGCGCTTCTGCCATCAACTCCTGCCGCAACTCTCCATTAGGAACATAAATATGATCTTTACATCACAATGTCCCATCGGAATGAATCCTCAATCCCGTCTGCTCTCCTATCTCGGTCTTCTCTCGAAGTCATTGGAATCTAGCATCCATAGGTAATGTCGCCTTGATCCGATCTACTAGTGACGATTGCACTTGGAGGTTGGCTAACACGCCATCTGCTCTAGGCAATACTACCTCAATATCAAGCTTCTGCAAGTCTCTGATCAACTCCTTCTGCATAGTAAAGAAGTACGCCATGGGCTTCCGGCTCAATGTGTCTGCCACAACATTAGCCTTGTCCGGATGATAGTGTAGCTCAATCTCGTAATCTTTCATCGACTCTAACCAGCGTCGCTGTCGCATATTCAACTCTTTCTGTGTGAACATGTACTTGAGGCTCTTATGATCAGTATAGATATCAACCTTCTCGCCGTACAAGTAGTGTCTCCATAGCTTCAAAGCAAAGATAACCACGGCGAGCTCTAGATCGTGGGTTGGATAATTTTTCTCGTGCACCCTCAACTGTCTCGATACATACGCTACTACATGACCATGCTGCATTAATACGCATCATAATCCTTTTCCGGATGCATCGCTGTAAATCAAAAATCTCCTGGGCCCGATGGTAGTGTCAAGATAGGCATAGTGGTCAAGCGCTTCTTCAACTCGTCAAAAGCGTCTTGACACTCATCTGTCCATACAAACTCCTGATCCTTGCAAGTTAGTCGAGTCATAGGCTCCACTATTCGAGAGAAATCTTCTACGAACCTTCGGTAATATCCCGCAAGTCCAAAAAAACTTCTCACCTCAGAAGCTGATGTGGGAGCGGGCCAGGCCTTGACTGCTGAGATTTTTTCAGGGTCTACCGATATGCTGTCTCCAGTAACAATGTGACCAAGAAATGAAACCTCCTTGAAAAAGAATTCACACTTTCTAAGCTTCACAAAATGTTGCTCATTCCTCAAGATTCCCAAAATAGTCCGTAGATGCTGCTCATGCTCCTCTTGGCTCTTCGAATATATCAAGATATCATCTATAAAGATGACCACAAATATGTCCAAGTACTGATGAAAGATCTTGTTCATTAAGTTCATGAAGACTGCGGGGGCATTGGTCAATCCGAAGGGCATGACCAAGAACTTGCAGTGTCCATATCTCGATCGAAACGCGGTCTTCGAAATGTCTTCTTTTCGAACCTTCAGTTGGTGATAGTTCGATCGTAAGTCAATTTGGAGAATACTTTTGCTCCACTCAGTTGGTCAAATAGATCATCTATGCATGACAAGGGGTACTTATTCTTCACTGTTACTGCATTCAAGGCTCTATAGTCGATGCACATGTGCACCGTCCCGTCTTTTTTAGGCACAAAAATAATGGGTGCTCCCCATGGTGACACACTGGCACGAATAAAGACTTTCTCCATTGAGTCGTCAATCTGCGTCTTCATCTCTACCAATTCCTTAGGTGCTAGTTGATATACTCGAGACGAACTAGGCTCGGCTCCGGGAATAAGCTCAATAGAAAACTCAATGTCTCGGTCTGGTGGCAGTCCTGGCAATTCCTCGAGAAACACATCCTCGAACTCAGCGATAACAGGGTGCTGAGTGGTATCCTGCATCATCATGTGAGTCCCCAATACAGGTGCATCGCTCCTCAAGGCTTCCTTTTTGGTGAACTCAAACTCCGTATCACTCGGGGGTCTAAAGATGATACTGCCCCTATGGAAGTCAATGAGAGCGAAATGCTGGCTCAACTAGTCCATTCCGAGAACCATATCGAACGTCGGCATAGGAAATACAAGAAGTCGTGTCTTTATCTCTCTACCATTTATCACTACAGAATAATCTCTACAAACACCACTAATAGGTACAAATCCTCCTCCCATGAGGATTCTAATATTTTGAGATAAAGATGACACGGGTATACTGTGTCTAGTGGCAAAGCAAGTGGCTATGAATGAATGAGTGGCTCCAGTGTCAAATAATGTGATGCAGAAAATGATGCAACTAAAACCATACCTGCTATGACGTCCACCTCTGGTTCTGCTTCTTCGGCAGCTAGTGCAAAAGCCTTCCCAACTCTCTGATTGCCCGTTTGTTCTCTAGCTTGCTGGAATTGGGTTGCTTGAGGGGGTAAGGGTGGTCGTGGTGCTCCTGGTCCTGCATTAGCTGGCCTTTGCTGCTGATTATGTGGAGTGATCCTCTAAAATGAGCAATCCTTAGCCTGGTGCTGGTTCGATCCGCAGATCAAACAATGACCCGGCCGTCGTCTATAATCTCTCAGAACATGACCAACTTTGCCACAGTAATGGCAAGTGGCCTTCTCCTGTGTTTGGTATGGCCATGTCCTCTACTGATGCTGATGAGTGGGAGGACGTCTCACTGGCCCTCCTGTAGTGGCCTTAGCTGATCCCATAGTCAGAGTAGCACGTCGGTTTGCTTTTTTGCTTATGACCTCCTGAGTTCTAGCCTCTGCCAGAACAGCTGCTTGGTCTACTCAAGCCTCTATGAAATCTTTTGGCCTTCTCCAGCTCCGTCATAACCAACCCCGGTGCAAAACGACTCAGCCGACTAAACTCGACGTCATACTCATCAACTGTCATATTCTCCTGCTCCAAGTGTAGAAATTAGTCATACAGTCCGTCCTTATTAGTGTCGAAGAAAAACTTCTTATTGAATAGCCTTTTGAATTCCTCCCACGTCTGATCAACTCCTAGCCATCTCTCCTCTGCGGCCCACCTATCATTGGTATTTCCTTCCAACTATAACTTCACTGCTGTCATCCATAGATCTACGGATAACTCCGAAGGCTTCAGAAGATTTTCTGTCTTAACCAGGCAATTGGTGATCCCGATGACGTCTTCAGTGCCCTTAAAGTGTGAAGGATTCATGTTACGGAATCCTTCGATAGTACCCACAGAGGCTTGGGGTGCTCTGGTCAGTGCTGTCTCCAAACTCCTCCTAATAGCCTTGCTCTGCTGCATCTGGGTCTATACTAAGCTCCGGAGGATCTGATCTGTAGTAGTCCCACCAGCCTGAGGCATGGGCTGCTGTGGGGGCATATGTGGCATCTGGGGCATAAACTATGGAACACCCTGCGGCCCGTACTGTGTAGGATATGAAGGATATAAAAGGGGATACTGTGGGGGTATGAGGAAGGATACTGAGGAAGATTCTGTGGAGGATACTAGGGTGGATATGGTGATGGATATGGTGGGGGTTGCTGAGGTGGATAAAATAGTGGATACTGTGGAGGCTGTTGTAGTGGATATGGGGGTGGAATCTGTGGTAGGAACTGAGGTAGATAGGGTGGTGGAGACGGTAGGTACTCCTCTTGAGTTACAGGGTTTCTGGTGTCCGTCTGCCCCACTTGAGGTTCTTGGGCTTGTTGCTAAGTGGTGGGTGGTTTCATCACAGGCTACAATACGAATGGTGCTGGAGTGGTAGGGGACATGGGTGGCTGTTCCACGGGTCCTTCTTGAGCAGTAGTGTTCCCATCAGTGATGGCGAGAGGGGTTGAGCGTCCACTACGAAGATTCATCCTATATTGGCACGAAGATTTGAGTTTGGTTAGCACAAAGTCAAACTGGATGTAATCAAGCAGTCAAACGAAAAATTTAGAAGAGGTCAAGGAAGGTATTAATAAGTAGATGAGATTTTATATCCTATTCCTATATGCAGTCTTGTTGGGAATAGTCATGTAACCCAACAATATTAAATCGACCTGCATGGGCCACCACAAAAACAGGTAACACCCGAGAACCATAATACATAGGACTAAGTATGTCAGCATGCCAGCGGTACGTATACGAAGAATACACCATTATGTGGTATACTCGTATTTGTACATAAGTTGTAAGTAACAATACATGATACACCACAATATAATAACTATATCTCATCCACAGCTCAACACATAATGAATAAATAAGTCTCAATGATAATAAAAGAAGTCAAGAGATAGCCAGGTGGTCATTCCCACTCCAAATAGCTATGAAAAATAGTCTCAACTAAATGGAGTCCAACCTCCTCAAAACAGAACAATGAAAATAAAAGATGTCCACTACATAGTCTCAGATAATAAAGAGGAAAACTAAGTATCAATGGAAGATGCCTCGTCATCAACATAAGAAGGATCCGAAGCTGCTCCGTACTCCTGGGAATAGTCCTGCTCGTCTAATCCTGGAGAGATCACCAGGTCCTCAGAGGGACATAACAAGATACATTAAACATGCCGAAATAACTGAATATGAAAATATGCCACTATGACACTACAGGTTTTCCTAACCGTCTATGTGATATGCACTTTTGAGGACAACGTTCTACGAAGGGGCTGTATTGATTCACGCAAGTAATAAAGAGTGGCCGTCAAGTAGCGCTCATCCGAGTCGCTATCGGCCTATGTATGTGTATAAAAAGTAAATGTAGCCCCTACGCTAGTAGCTGTCCCCTCCCCCCGATGCTCTTGTCCAAGATGTATCCACAGCCTGACCAGTTGGCAATTGCTATGGCTTCTAACTCGACTCACTAATAGTAGTTACTTCCTATCCGTCGCACGACCCATACGTATCGATGGCCAGTCAAGTACGCAGGTCCGTGTGCTATATGAACTCACTCATCCCGTGATACACATGTGTCAAGGCCATAGGAGATATGAAAATATCCCACACTCGTAAGGTGGTCGTCTAACACTAGGTCGACATGCATAATAAAATATAAAATAACGAAATCGACTAAATCTAGCCGCTTGCACCCAGGTGTGACTTGGACGCACAATATAAACAAAATGACAAATAAGAGAAATAAATATGCAATAATAAAATATATTGAAAATAAATGAGCACAATCAGAATCCATGGCAAGGTATACTTGCCTGCGGTACGAGGAGGGCAAATCCAAATGCTGCAAGTGTCAACACAAAACTCACAATTCAAAGATGACTCCGAATGCTGAAACAAACATAAAAAATATTCTTGTTAAAAAAGATATACCTAGGAAATGCCTGTCCGAAAGTTAAATTCCGAAACAGAGGCCAAATCGTAATTTCAGGTCAAAACGATGTCCGTCGTTGGACCCGCTTTGCACCGAAATGTGCACCAATATCTACGGTCTCTAAAGTCATCAAAATATATGTCTATGCATCCGGTTTGTGGAGATGCACCCAACGGTATGTCCAATTTTGGATTCCGATGAGCCGTGCACAAATCGTCCGTTGGATCGGGTCGCGGGCCCGCCAATTTTGGCGTTCCGATCAACCTTCTCAGAATCGAACCAAACATTATATACAGGACCATAAAATTGATACGGTCCTAGTGGCGCAAGTTTCATTTCGATCCGACGACTGTACACGAAGTTATGGCCAAGTTTGCAAATCGTCGATATGGGGGTATCTTGACGGATACATATTGATTTCGTCGCGCACATACAACGAAATTGATTTCCGTCAGTTCTCACACGTCGGCAACATCCATACGCGCCTTTCGATGCATATAGTGTGTGACCACGTTGCCCGGTTTGTCGGGACGCACGCCGTATCGGAAATTTTTTTAGAAATGTTATATTTTAGAAGCAGTTTTTCTGGCAACTTCAACAAGGAATTACTTCCTGCATATAACTCGGAACTTTGATCTAAAAGATGCATTTTACTCTAGGTTATGTTGTCTACGACTGCCTTCAACTAGTTTCTACCAAACCCTAACGTACGGTTCACAATTTGGCTTCCAAGTTGTCATTTTAAAACAGTTTTAACACTACAGAAAACAGGTTTTTCTTCAACTTTGTCTCGATTTTTCGAGCAAGTTGATGGTTCGTTTCAAAATTCTCCTAAAGGATCTTGACGAGGATCATAGGGGCTCCACATATAATTTTGTAGGATCGAAAATGAACGAACAAGCATGGAGTAATCAGAACGAGAAGATGGTTACCTCGCCTTGTCTTCGAAACAGAGCGTTCTGTTTCACGGCTTGATCGTCGTCGTTTTTTCGGCGATGCGGTGGTCGACGGGAAGGTGCAGGCAGCGGGGTAGCTGCGCTGGGTTGTTGGCAAGGCTTGGGTGTAATGAATTTAGGTTTTATGGAGAATTGAAGGAGAATTTTTGTAGAATCGATATTTTCATTTTTTCGACTTTATAGGATTTAAAATCCAAAATTGGATAGGATTAGAGCAAGATTTTGATCCAAATTCGGGTCAATCTAGTGGAGAATCTAGGTATGAATTAATAGGAAAAGATTTGGATTGAATTGGTAGGGAATTTAGTGTTTTTGGGTTGGATCCGCTCATGCGATTTTTTGCGCTCCTAAGCTCGGCCTTGGGGTCGGGTATACACTTGGTACTGTAGTGCGGCTACTGTACAAGATAATATATATATTTTTTCTCATATATATATATATATATATATATTTTTATATACATATATATATATATATATATATATATATATATATATTTTCTCATATATATATATATATTTTTTTTTCTCATATATATATATATATATATATATATATATATATATATATATATATATATATATTTATATATAAATATATATATATATACATATATATATACATATATGAAGACATATATGTATTCCTATGTATTCAAGGCTTACAAGGCAATTAATAACTTTAGAAATTTTTTTTAAATAATTAAAATACCTAAAATCCCAATTTATAAATTAGACTATATTTAGTAATATAATGTACAAGCCTACACACAAATATTTAAAATATACATACATTAATTACAACTAAAGAATTAAAATATGTATAAAATAGTAAAAATTGTAAAAATAAATACTGCTTAAGATATGGGGGTTTACATATGTGGTTCCTTATCATAATCCTTTCAATAAATCTGCTGCTCCTCTACTTACTAGGATATTCGTTGGATGCTTAGCGGGCGTTGCCAATGACTTGTATCAAAGCCTGCCACATGGCTGCATAACATCTTTCGCAGCATCAAAATAGATATTCCTGGAATGATTTTATGAAGGGACCCATGACATGACTATGTTCGTCCTTACCAAAATCAAGCAGAAGCCCAATGAAACAGCAGAATATTTTATCGAGCGCTTCTGACGGAAGGCCCTAAAAACTTGCAAATCAAACTTGTTACCTATTGTCAGCATATGGACGGGACCTACACAGTTTCGAGATTGGATTTCCTTTATAGTAAGTGCCAGAGAAGTTGAAGATAGTACTGAAAATTTTAAGCAATTAGGCATCCCGATGCCTAATCTCGACAAAGATAAGCACCCCGCTACCAGCAGCAGTAGTCACCAAAACAATCACAAAGGCAAAAAATCTCTAGCCATCAATGTAGGTCAGCCAACACCTATAGGAACAGCACCTCTATAGAGGGTACCACCAAGACCCAAGGAAGAGTATTCCTTCAACGATGACGATGTCATGAGCATCTTCGATTGCTTGATCAAAAGAAATAAACTTCAAATGTCGAAGATTAAACGGCCAGATGAAGTAGGTAAGACTGACAATCCTAAATCTTGCATGTATTACAGGTTTTTAGGACACCCAACCAGGGTATGCTACTGACTCAAAAGAAAGATCCAGGAATTAATCAACGCTAAAGCAATCAACCTCCAGAAGGATGAGAAGACGGTGACAGCCAATATCGTCTCTCTGTAATTTGGAGACTTTGTCCCACAACTAGTTCGTTACGGTGTTATCCCAATACCAAAAGCAAATATAGAGATTGTCAACCTCCCATCGGTACGAAATGATGGTTTGGTACCATTATCAACATCAAAAGGCAAAATCATGTGGGTTCATCCAGACCTGGTCGTCGAATTCAAACATAATGCAACCGTCTCTTCTAACAAATCAAAGAAGTTGGTGAAATACAAATCCTGCAATATTACTTCAAGTGAGCACTCCTTGCTTGACGGCTATATCCCCCTTTGAAGGCTACTTTCATTCCGACAGGGTCCATGTCTTCCTCTTCAGAAACTGCTCCTCTAATATCAGAAGTCAACTACCAACATGAATTCTATCGATACAGTCAACAATCTCATGAACTGGTGATAAAGATTGGATATAATTTTCAAAAAGCACTAGGTCTGAACAATAGAAAGGGATCTCCGATACCTCTATCTTTACAACTTCAAGACAAAGGTTCGCTTGACGGCCATGTTCCCCCTTTGAAGGCTACTTTCATTCTGACAGGGTCTATGTCTTCCACTTCAGAAATTGCTCCGCGAACATCAGAAGTCAACTACCAACATGAATTTCATTGATACAGTCAACAATCTCATGAACAAATAATAAAGATGGGATATAATTTTCAAAAAGTACTCGGACTGGGATTCAGGACAGTTCATACGATTTTCTATCAGAGGAAGAAGCCCTCCAAAAGCAAGGCACGAATGAGAACATGTAACCTAGTTTCCCTTTTACCTATTTTAGAAGAAGTCTTGACCGGTACTAGGTCAAGAGAACGGAGTTGTTTCTCCTCCTTTTGTTCCTGATGCTCTTCTAACATCGGCTCCACCAGAAGATTCGGGTCCTTCTAAGCTGACAGTAGCTGATAAAGGCAAACAGCAGGTTCGTTTTGATAAGAACCTAAAGAAGACCCTATTGCAAGGTCTTTAAAAGCTATATAAGTTTGACATATTGGCTCAATTAGCTAACACTACAGTAAGATTATCAATCTTCGAGCTCCTTCGTCTCTCGAAGGAAACTCAAGAAACGTTCAGTGAAGATCTAATACAAGCTGATGTTTGTCTTACACATCTCAAGAAGTTAGATAAACAGCTTGTGGCATGCCCGTAATATCATGTGTGATGGAAATAATGTCAAACATCACTTTTACGTAGGATAACATGCTGCTAGAGGACAATTGGTATGACCGACCTCTTTACTTCACTGAGTATGTCGACACGATCAGGATGGATCGTATTCTTGTCGATCCCTGGTCTACACTCAACATAATCTTGAAAACTTTGCTGGATTCCCTAAAGATTCCAGTCCATGGTCTCTCAGTGACGGTTACAACTATTCTTGGATTCAATTTTGGGAAGAGTGAACCACTGGAGAAGATTCACTTGAAAGTCCAAATCGGTGATCTTCATATAAAAAATTACCTGTTATGTGATTGACAATTATGTTTCCTATAACCTATTGTTAGAAAGGCCGTGGTTGCATGAACATAATATTGTGCCATCCACTATTCATAAGTGCTATAAGTAAGTGGAAGACAACAGAGAGATCAAGAAGAAAGTTACTAACCTTAATCCTTTTCGAGGTGTCGAGGCCTACTATATAGACTCCAGAATGTACAAAAAAAAGTACATAAAAGTTGTGTTTGCCATAGACACGGAGGAGGACCAAAAAGACGACACAAATGAAGTCTTGG
This sequence comes from Iris pallida, assembly GCA_029216955.1. Classification (NCBI taxonomy): domain Eukaryota; kingdom Viridiplantae; phylum Streptophyta; class Magnoliopsida; order Asparagales; family Iridaceae; genus Iris; species Iris pallida. The sequence continues at coordinate 8,728,034 of JANAVB010040019.1, forward strand.
TGATTCCAATAAAAGGATGCACCTCTCATCCTTCATCTTCTCATATGCTAACCATCACTCTTGTGGCTCCTACTGAAAAAGTGGAGCAAAGGGAGCTCACCTCTTCTGAGCCTCATGTTATCGACCTTCGTCGTAACAAGCCTATTACTTATGTTTCTCATTCTCTTGTTATCGACCTGGCAGTATCTCCAGCCAAGGTCACAAATGCTATTGTAACTGTTGAGACTAAAGAAATCAATAAAGCAGTATCTCCTTCGTGGTACATTGATGTCAACTATTATGCACAATATTACTTAGAAATCCTGGACAATTTTGAACCTCTCATCTTAGGTGCAATTCAATCTTTTCAAGATGAGATAGTGTACAAACTGATGCAAAATTCATTCTTCATCGTTCCTCCTTGGAACGACGATGAGTATACAATTCTCTTTAGTAGAGAACGTAACCAAACAAACATAATCGACAACGATTCTAAAAATAACGATCGTGGAAGAATACAACTGCTTCGTTACAGTTAGCAATCCAAAAATATTATTCGAAAAATGGGTTACAATTTATGGTCTGGATTGAATGGAGATAAAGGTAGATGTACTCATATTCGACTACCCACTCCAAGAAGAAAGTCATGACAATAGTATAACAAGACTAGACATGGATTAAGCTATATTATACGAAATACAACCCCAGACAGATCTTAATCAGACAAAGATATGCGATCTTATTCTTTTGATTCCTCCGCATGGGACTCAAACACCAGTATAGGGGATGTCCATCGACTTACTTTATCTGTCAATATGGTAACTAATGAATTTCTAGAAGATGATGATGACTTTATCGAAACTTATGAGAATGAACTTAGGCACAAATGATGGATAATCAATAGAAACTTTGCTTTGAACAGCGTGAACCACTCACTGAAAATAAGCTAGTCCAAATCAATATCAGAGACGAAGCTTCTCCAAGGCCAATCTTCATCAACAAAAGCCTCCTGAAGCAGATAAACAAGACTTGATCCAGCTCATTAGAGAATAAATTGATGTGTTCGTCTGGAGCTATGAAGATATGCCGGGACTAGATCCTTAGATTGCTGCATATAAACTCAATATTCTGCTAAAATCTAAGTCGGTCAAACAACAACAGCGATGGTTCTGACCTGGTAAGATGGATGCCATAGAAGCTGAAGTCAAGAAGCTCGTTGCCTGCGGCATTGTTAGAAAGAAATAACATCCCGACTGGATGGCTAATGTCATCCCAGTTATGAAGAAAATAGAAAAAAATTAAGTCTGTATCGACTTTATAGACCACAGTTTCTCTTCCAATATCACCTGCAGGTTCGAACGAATGTCTTTCATTGATAGCTTATCTAGATATAATTAGATCAAGATAAATCCTAAAGATGAAAAGCACACATCCTTTCGCTCTTCTCTGGGAGTTTATTGCTATATAATCATGCCATTTGGTCTCAAGAATGCTGGTGCCACCTATTAGCGGGCTATGAGTACTATTTTCTGTACATTTACGAAAAATATTCGAATGCTATGTCGACAATATTGCTATAAAGAATCATTTAAAGGAAGATCATATCCAAGACTTAAAGACTATTTTTTATCTAATGCGTCAGTATCAACTCAAGATAAATCCCACCAAGTCATTTCTGGGAGTCTCTATTGGAAAATTTTCAGATTCGTTATTACCTCTTATTTGCCATAACAAAAGGTAATACGAACTTTTTGTATATTAAACATAAAAAAGAGTACAATTGATTCCTAAATAGGAGATCTAAGTACAAAGTTTTCTGGAGAAGTGTAACGGTAGAGACCGAGCACTACAGCGGCTCCTTTACTTCGTTGACGATCTGACGACGAGTTGAACTTGCTCTGGCTTTCTGGTGCTTGTGATTGTAACTCTGGGGTTGCGAATCAAGAGGATCCCAATGTTATAAAGATTTTGAAGCATTTTTATTGAAGAAAAACTCCTTCTATTTATAGTAGAGCACATATACGATGTGCATAGGGATAGTGCAGAAATACTGCACGTAGAGATATAAGAGAATCTTGAAGTTGTAGAGTGAGGGTTGCTGGCGAGCTGACATATGGCAGACACTGGGATTCTTCTTTATCAAGATCTTAGGAGAATTATCAACATAACTAAATAAACAACACGTGACATGTGTTCATGTTGATCGGATGAACCTTAGCAGATTATGTTCCTATCCTTGAAGTTGAATTTTATCTCATCTTAGGGGAGCATTGGTTTAAACAAAACGATTGGATATGGCCCTCGTCTATAAGAACAAACTCCATCCTTATCTGTGGTTTAAACAAACCGATATGATATTGCTCTTATCAACAGAATCAAACACTGTCCTATCTTAAGAGCGGTGGTTTTTTAAACAAACCAATCTAAAAAAGACATAAACTCCCGTCTGGCCACGTAGAACCATGTCACCCCATAAGACTGTGCTTATATGCGAGCTATGCTTTTGGCGAGGCTTTGAGGTCACTGTGCTTCTGGATGATAAGTCGACCGTACTTCAGGCGACGGAGTCACTGCGCTTTTAGAGTGACGAGTGGACAAGTACTTCAGGCAACGGAGTCACTGCGCTTTTAGGGCAATGAGTGGACAAGTGCTTCCGGCAATGAAGTCACTGCACTTTTAGGGCGACGAGTGGATAAGTGCTTCAGGCAATGGAGCCACTGCGCTTTTAGAGCAATGAGTGGACCAGTGCTTCAGGCAATGGAGTTACTATGATTTTAGGGTGGTGAGTGGACTTGTGCTTTGGACAATCAAAGTGTCAAATGAAGGAGCCTTTGAACGGGCTACGCTTTTGGATGGGATGGAGGGTACTGCGTTTCTGAGTTAAAGCGAGGGCGTAGTGGAAGGAATGAACTAGCTGCGCTTTTGAGTCGAACGGCTAGTTTATGTCAAAGTCATTAGCGCAATTAATGATTACTTTTTTTATGGACGAGTCGGTTATCCACTTCTTTCATTATCGTCGTTATTTGGGAATTTAAGAAGTCTATGGCCTAGGATTCAGTCGAATTAATGAACCTGTTAAATAAGATTCATTGTGCTGAGTCTTAGGTTCATCCCATTAATTTAAGAGTCTTTGACCGACGGCCACGTGGCATATGTGTTGGACCACTTAGCCTATGTAAAGAGGAGCTTTACTGAGGAGTCATGTCTTATGTCTCTCAATATTCCTACTGTCATCCTCGATCCAGACTTAGCTTCGAATAGCCATTGGTCTTGCACAAGTCGACTGTTGGTTGTGGATCCCTTCATTCAAAAAATTATATCCTTGTAGAAGAACTGCTACTAAGTTTTGAGATACACTTGAGCGTTTGGCATACGAAGTTCGAACCTAAAAAACATCTTGGAGGTCTTCGAGATCCAAGCTTTCGGGTTTGGATTGATTACCAATCCGAAGAGCTACAGGTTGTGCTCTACCCTGCTCAATGGCGGTGGAACATCCTGTGCTTTGGACTAAGTTCTTGCTCGGGTCGATAGCTGCTTCAGGAAGTGGCTCGCTCTAACGAGGAAGTGCTGCACGTTTGGGGGCTGTGCGCGTGCTGAAGATTAACCCCCATATAGACTTTTCTTAGTATTTTAGTCCTTTATATATAATCATGAAGAATCTGTAATAGATCTTTTGTTGACATATTTTTAATAAAGAACTATTTATGCACCTCTTTTGTTCGTATATGTGATTTTAGTTGTCTGTCTGTGCTTTTGGAGTACATTCACTTTTATGAAGCCATGTGTAGTGAGAACGCCACCTACGCTTTTGATATTTTGGTACTTTTTTCATGCTTCTACACCCCTAAGGGTGTACATGTTGACCCCAAGAAAATCAAAGCCATTCAAGAGATGCGTCATCCATGCGACCTGAAAGAGCTACGAAGATTCCAGGAGCGACTTGCCTATATCAGGAGATTCATCTCAAATCTCTCTGAACGCTGCAAACTGACACTCGATTAATGAAGAAAGGTGTGTCCTTCGTTTAGACTGATGAATGTTAGTAAGCATTTGAGGACATTAAACAGTACTTGATGAACCCCCAGTCCTAGTTCCTCCAATCACAGGAATACCCTTTCTGATGTATGTTCGAGCAATGAATCATTTTCTTGGTGCCCTCCTAGCCCAGAAAAACAATGAAGGTCATGTGAAAGCAATCTACTATCTCAGCCGCACAATGATCTGTGCTGAACATCGATACAGTCTGATAGAAAAAGAATACTTAGCTTTGATGTTCGCCATCCAGAATATGCGTCATTACATTGTGGGCCAAACCATTCATGTCATCTTCAGAGTCAATCCTCTGCGGTTTCTGATGAAGAAGCCTAGTACACTCAACTCTAGACTTTTTATATGGGCGATGCTGCTAGCACAGTATGATATGTTCTATGACCCACAAATGTCTATTAAAGGTCAAGATCTAGCTAACTTCTTGGCTGCTCATCCAGTTCTTGAAACTTCCAAACTTTATGATGAAATTCCTGACGAAACTCTAGAGTCTAACATGATCTCAAAAGGAATACTCACTTGGCATCTATTTTTTGATGGTGCATCTAGAATTGGACCTAACGGTTTCATCATCGCTGGAGTAGGAATTGTCCTCGTATCTCCAGAAGGGTTAGCCATTCAAAGAGCCTATTCTCTGGATAAATCGTGCCCCAACAATGTCGCTGAATACAACGCTTAGCTCATCGGTCTCCAGTGAGCTATTAGCTGGATATCAATTACCTTGAAGTATACAGAGACTCTAAACTGATTATCAATAAGGTTAGAGGTATATATGAGGTTTACACTAAGATCTCATTTCCTACCAAGAAGCAGCAGTTAAACTTGCTATATCATTCAAAGACTTCTTTATTGAGCATGTACATCGAGCGAGCAATACAGAAGCCGATGCACTCACTGATCTAGCAACAGTACTAGTTGTTCCTGTGAAAAGGCAACAGTTAATAGTCATTGCTAATCGAGAATTATTATGTATTAATTTGAATATTGAATTCAGTAGCGCGGTTGAGATTTGTACTACTAGCAAGGACTTGACGACTGCCATCATCGACTTCATAGTACATGACATCCTGCCAGAAGACCCTAAGAAGCTATGCCAATTCGTCGTCGATCACTCTAATTCTACTACAATCACTCGTCCAAGACTCTCTATCATTGATCATTTGATGGTATGCTTCTAGGCTGTCTTGCGGGTAACGAGGCAAAACATATATTACTTGAAGCTCACGATGGTGTCTGTGGTGCACATCAACCTGGTCCTAAGCTACCGGATCGTATCAACGTATGGGATACTATTGGCCTCCCATGGTGGTGGATGTAATTGAATATGCAAGAAAATGTCGAGCATGTCAAATCTATACAGACTTCATCCACCAACCATCCGAATTCTTATATCCTTCTACAGCATCTTGGCCCTTAAAGCCTGGGGTATGGATGTCATCGGTCCTATCAATCCGCCATTATTTAGAAGATATCGGTTCATCCTAGCTATAACTGATTACTTCTCAAAATGGGAAGAGGCTATTCCTTTAGCTGAAGTCAAGACAAGCAGTGTCATCAACTTCATCAAGAATCATGTAATTTATTGATTCAGAGTTCCTCGAAGAATCATTCATGAAAATGGACCTCAGTTCGTAAGTCAAGCATTACTGGATTCTGTAATGATACTCGAATTAACAACATTGCTTCTATATCTTATAATCTCGCATCCAACAGTTTAGCAGAAGCATTTAACAAGACAATCATGAAGCTTCTCAAAAAGTTCATTTCTGCCAATAAAAGTAACTGGAGTGAAAAGCTTGGAGAATGCCTATGGGCGTACCGTACTACTATGCGTACCCTGACTGGCTATACACCTTTCTCTCTGGTGTATGGATGTGAAGCAGTCTTACCGTTGGAGATCCAAATTCCATCCATGAGGGTAGCTATCACGAATGAGCTAACAATAGAAAATAATGATCATCTTCGACTTTAAGAGCTTGAAGTACTGATGAGAAGCGGCTGCTAGCTCAACTGCACATTGAGCTATATCAAGCCCGCAATCTCAAAAGCCTTCAACCGTAAAGTCAGAATATGAACCTTTCAAAAAGGTGAGCTAGTCCTTACTATTAGACGTCTTATGACTATGACACACATGAGCAAGGGCAAGTTCGAGCCAAAGTAGGAAGATCCCTATATCATAAGTAAAGTCTTCTCTAATAAAGCTTACCAGCTGACGGGATGGACGATCGAATTGCTATGGTACCTACCAACGACAAATTTCTGAAGAAATTCATGTTTGAAAGTATATATCATATTTTCTAGTAAATATTGCACATACACAAAACTTTAAGTTTTATCTTTTATTCACTCTTTCGTGAGTAAAGCCACAGATAAAAGTCCTCAAAAATCCTAAGTGGAGTCTAATCTAGATTTTATGGTACATACTTAAAAGATTAACCCATAACATCAATCACAGCATATCCATCACCATATTATCTTTTGAAACCCCACCCATTTTAAAAGATATCTTATTCTTGAGCCCAGTTGATTAAGGAATAATCAACAGATAAAAGAATTCACGTCCACATTACCTCTGAATTCCACCGTCTGTATCAATGACTTATCACGTCCACATCACCTCTGATAACATCATCACAAAAGTAATATCACATCAAGTTATATTTTGCCACATCCAAGATATCTGAACAGATATACTTAGTGATGTTATTTTCAAGAAATATGTCATGTCCAGTACCCCTGAATGTATTTCTCTAATACTATCTATTGCCTATGTCTCAAACAAATACATGGAGTAACATAATCGCAAAACAATAGCTTTCTTATTTCATTAATCTTGAGAACATAAACTTTTATATTGATCAAAATGTGATAAACGAAAATTGTTAAAAAGATTATTATATTTTCTTGTTGGAAAAGAGTGCTGAGGTCAGAAATTGTCTTCTTCATGGCTTCGGCTCGCTCCACCCATTCAGCAACCACCCTTTCTTCTCGCCAAATTTTTCTGAACTCTGGTAGCAAAGGTTGCATTGATGTATGTCACGACCCGCACCTGTTTTTTTTAAACGGATACGAGACGTGTCCAAGCCAGCCTACGCCGCAGTGTCGACGGTAGAACGCTGTCACGGCCATGAAGATCAAAATCACAAATAATGCTCATTCACAAAATTAATTTAATTTACAATGATCACAAGTTTTACATTTGTAGAAAAATATAAACTTGTACAAATAAATGAATGACTACAACTCAACTATCTAGCTAGTCTCTAGGCTTTGTCTGCAAGTATTCCCGTCACTCCTCAAGCTAAGTGAATCCACGGCTAACCTGAAAATGTTGGTTTCCAGTCAGGAATGGAACGAGCACAATTTACTGAATGCAATTTCAATAAAGAAAATGACTATAAAACAGAGGTTAGACATCAATCATGAGGTTTGAAAATAAATAGTAAATATGAAAAACCAATATCAATAAATAGACACAAAAATATTTTCCCCAACTGTTAGAAGTACCGTTGATATGTGATCAGTCTGGGCCACTACACCGTACGGTCTACGATGTCTACTTGCAGAAAAGTAAGCACTATCTACGATGTCTACTTGCAGAAAATAAGCACTGTCTACGATATCTACTTGCAGAAAATAAACACTGTCTACGATGTCTACTTGCAGAAAATAAGCACTGTCTATAATGTCTACTGCAGAAAATAAGCACTGTCTACGATGTCTACTGCAGAAAATAAGCACTGTCTACAATGTCTACTGCAGAAAATAAACACTGTCTATGGTCGGATCACACATCCTTGGTACTTCTCATTCCCGACTCAACAATTTATAATAGAAAATAATCTCATAACCAATGGCCAATCAATGAAATATAGTGAAAATCAATATCGAAATACAGACAATAAACTGTACTCGCCTGTGGTCTTCTGCTGGTGAAACCGATAATCTGAACTAGTCAATGTACCATAATAGTCAAAACCCGTACAATAGTCCCCGAAAGCTAAAATAAACATTGCCAATGTTCTCAGAATAGTCAAATTAGCTAGGATCGCCTGTCCTTAAGTCCAATTCTGGACACAGGGGCAAAACGGTAATTTCGGACAAAAACGATGTCCGCCGTTGGACCCGCTTTGCACCGAAAAGTGTGTCATAGTCAACGGTCTCTAAAGTCATCAAACTACATGTCTACGGATCCAGTTTTCCGATACGAACCCAACCGTATGTCCAGAGTTGGATTCCGGCGGGCCGTGCACAAAATCGTCCGTTGAGTGGGACCGTGGGGCCCGCAAAACGGTGATTTTATCAACGGTCTCAGAATTGGACCAAACTTGGCGTGCAAGACCAGAAAAATGATACGGTCTTGTTGGTGCAAGTTTCGTCTCGATCTGACGAACGTGCACAAAGTAATTGAAGAATTTACAAAGTACACGATACGGAGAATTTCGACGGATACGCATCAAATTCGTCGCGTACACGCGACCAATTCGAATTCCGTCAAAGCCTACATGACTATGAAGCCGTTACGCAGCTTTCGATACCTTCCGTTCACGACCACGTCGTCCGGATTGGCGTGACGCACGTCGTGTGGAAGAGTTTTTTTGAATTTTCACAGTTTTGAAAACATTATTTTCTCGAACTTTGAAGGTTGATTTCTTCGTGCATAGTTCATGAAATTCGAAACTACGAATTAGGTTATGAAGCCCTACATGTCGTCTAAAAGTGTCTTCAATTAGTTTTTTAAAATCGTGCATGGTTAGGGACAAAACTGGCCGTAAACTAGAGTATTTGGACTGGTACCTGTCCTGTTTTTGGACGGGTTTTCACTCGACTTTGAGTCGATTTATTCGACACTCCAGCACATGAGAATTAAACTTATTTGAAGAGAATCTAAGAGGGTTATGTCGGGGTCATACCTGAAGAAACGGCTCGTCAAAAGGACGAGCGTGCGCGACGAAACGTCGTCACGAAGATGCCTCCCCGCGCCTGCAACTGCTGTTGCTTTTGCCCGTTCTCTCACGCGCGCGCGGGGATCGCGGCGGCCCTGGCCGGCGCTCCGACGGTCGCCCGACGGTCGTGGTCGGCGACGTGGGGGCGCGTCAGGTCGGGGTTGCATAGGGGTTAGGGTTTTTGATGATTCTTCTCTCTCGATCTCTCGATGATCTATAGGTTTTATACTAAACCGAGCGGGGATTCTCTTATACAGCAGTCGGGTTTGAATAACTGGGGGTCAATGCTATTACTGTTGTGGTGGCTTGTGGGGAATTGAGGGGAGCTGGCCTCGTGGGCCTAGTTGGGCGGGGGCTGGCCTGGCTAGTGAGCGGGCTAGCTCGGTTTGTTAACACTGTGGGCTGGGTTTGTTAACACTGCCTATTATATATTAACATATATAACTCTATATGTATACATATCTAGTTACCTATGTATTTATATATATACGTATATACCCACATTTACACACATGAATATTTATATATATTTATATATGTATATACACACATGTACAATATTTATATATATATACATTCACACATTATATATATATATATAATATATTTTTTTTTATATATATATATATATATATATATATATTACTATTCATATAGTATTTTGATATATACATACAATACATACTTTTCTTATTTCTTATTTACATATATATATATATATATAAATATCCAAGTACATGTATACACATATATGTATATACACACGCCTTATATATATATATCTATATATTCACACATATATAATCAATTAAAATAATATTTAATAATAACCTCAATAATATAATAATGATAATTATAATAATGACAATAATAATAAGGAGATTCAACAAATCAATAGTGGTGTATATACCATTATGCACCGTCCAAGAATCCCAAAATGTGCAAGGACCTATTTATACAACTATTATTGAATATCCAATAATGACGATATTTATAATATTTAAAAATAAGAATATTTAGGAATACTTATTAGATCATTAAAATGTAATACGACACAATCATACAAAAAATGCACCAACACGAATGTCATTGGACGTACCGCATGACTACATGGGCTTGGGCTCAGTTCGGGTTCAGTTTGACTGGTTTGGTGCGACCGGGTCACCTAGACGTCAAATAATATTGATAATGAATAATTAAACTATTTATAATGGTCATGTCACAACTTGGCCTCGTTTTCCAAGTTAGGACATCTCTATGGCTCGGCCTTCCTTAGCATGGCTACTACACTGGTCAAGGCACGCCACTGCACTATCCGTGCCATGATTCCTAGTCGTCTGGTACTTCAAAACTCAACTATGGCTAAAGTCATCTACTGTAATAATTAACTAAATAATTATTTACAAAAATCTAAAAATCACCAATCTAATAAAATAAATAATAATAATAATAATATATTCTAATTTCCGGGAAGGGCAGCTACAAATCTACCCACCTTAAAAATAATTTCGTCCTCGAAATTCTAATGTACAACTATTCCTTAAATTCAAAGGAATCTACCATTACCTTAATCTCCTCAAATTTTTTAATTCCTCAAAAATAGTTTATATCCTCCTCCTAACCATTTTGTAACTACGAAACTCCGAGAACTGCTACCCACCTTTGGACACACTACTCATTCAAAGCTGTCCCTACAACTATATAATCATCCTGACTAGTTGCTACAATTGCTACCAATAAATATCTACTGTATATGGCACCTATAAACCTCTCCTATCTATCAAGCAACCCAAAATTTTAACAAGCAACAACTTACACATGTAGTTAAGAATTATTGGTAAATTTCAATAATCATGACCAATAGTCACTCTACAATATGAAGGACAGGAAGATAAGGAAGAATAATCGAGAGCAATTATGGAGTTTCAAGAGTAGTAGAGAGTATCCATGATGCAGATAGAGAGAGTGTTTATGAACCTATAGTCTTATTCGCTAGATTGGGTTACTCTAGTCCAATCACTTGCGAAATCGAAGAACCCTTCGTTTCCTAGAGGGGCTTGCAATCCGTGCAATACAGAAGTTCCGTTCTCGAAATTCTCAGCAGGTTCCATAATAGAACGAAATTTGAGAAATCGAGATTGTGATTTTCCGTGGTTATTAATCACACAAACAAGGGATATAAATGCAATACAAGATCGTATCGCGACTTCCAGGTAGATGGAATAAGGGTTACGGATGGCTTCACATTCTAAGAGGTGGTGACTACGTAGCAGGTATAGGGGCCTATTTCAAACAGTTCGGTTTTATAGTCCAAAATACGGTGGTATGCATGGATGGGTTCTACTGGGTCTTAATGGGCTCCCTATTGGACGTCAGTCATTGGTTGGATGAACATTGGATTTCAATCTATATGGACTGGACAGATTCCGAGGTAAAACTATTCCTACCAGAACAGGGTATTCTAGAATAGGTTTCTACCCAAGGGTTGAGCTAGTTGTCCGTCGGGTTGGTTAGCTAGGTTCATAAAGTCCAAAACGCTCCTTCGGTAACTTTTGTGTTTAAGTAGCACTTGGGGCCTCAATCAAGTGGCACACTAGTAGAGTGTGCATAGTGGGCTTCGAGTAGATCACCACCATATATTGGGTCAAAGGAACTGAGTCAAGGTTGAGGCTCTAGTGGAAATAGGGAGGCATACTGGGTAGGTACTATGGTAAAGGTTATAGCTAGTCCTTTTGTCCTGAAAGTCGTACCATAAAATAGAGTACAAGGGGATGGGTTTGAGTGGGACATGATATACCTAGATGAAGGTGGACTCGTCTAGATCTTACATATGAATTTTGTGGGGACGTAACAGCTGGTCTCGTGCTCCGAATATTAATGGCACGGCCGGGGGAACAAAATGGTCTAAATGGAAAGTGCGAGTTCATGGGGGCACTAATCATCATCCTAAGGGAAGTTATTCTAATCATTCGGTAATCCTGGTATATCCTAAAAAATTTAGAAGGCTCGCAGTCTACCCACCTTAGCAGCTAGGATATGGGTTTAGAAAATTCCAAAATCCGGATATTGTGCTTCGACTCTTGTAAATGAAGAATAAGGCACGGCGTGACGGGATACGGTAGATATAGTCAAGTCAGGGGTCGTTCCTCAATAAAAGGAAAACGAGTGTGTACGAGCAACCCATGGTTTATAAAATAGAGTGATCTACTCGTCCATTATACAAGAGTTATTGACAGGGTAACCCAACTCTAAGGCACATCCTATGAAAAGATTTCTAACGACTGGGTCACAATTTCTATTTGTGTTGAGCCTTCCAGACTATTGTTGCAGGGGTTCCAGTTAAAGCAAGCTTCAAACAAATCGTTAGAGGTTCACAATAATTGGTCTCCTGAGCATAGGTAGTCTCCTAGGTTGGTATTTGATCAAGGGAAGATCATAATCATTTTCAGATTCCAAGGACTAGAAGATTAGGATGGTAGGTTTAGGGTCGAAGGAGGACGAGTAACTTGAGGCAAGGTTCCAGTCATAGGGCTGGCCGATGGTAGCTACACTTGTGTATACAACCATCATAGCCATGGGGATACTCTATATCTCACTACTAATTATAAACTTTCGTCTTTCCAAATCAGTGAAAAGACAAAACAATAGGGTTCAAGGGAGATGTCACTGAACACAACTACGTGATTCAAAGGCGGATGTATAATTCAAGAGGAATTGTCAAAGCAGTCGCGGATGAGATCCTGGAGACATCTATATCTCAATCCACGTAGGGTAATTAGATGAAGAGCGAACCAAATGCATCATGGTTGATCAGACCGTAATACATTGATTCTGATTAGTAATATGTTAGCAGGCGTCGCCACTAAACATATGTCTTGAATCAAGCTCGAGAACAGAGTGAGCTTGCAAACTAGGCTATAGTAGCCGCATTGGTCAAGATAGTCGAAATACAAGTATGCGAGATTTTTGAAAGAATGCACAAATAGTTCGAGTTTTGCGAGAATCAAACCTTATCCGGTGTTCTTGCTTATACGGTCTTCTTACTATCTTCTTATCCACAAGGACTTGGTCGACTAATGGGTTATGGACATTCTAAATTCCATATTCTAGGTAAACCTATTTGTGTCAGTCAATTACCTCGTCAATAGATCACAAGGACCACGGAATGCTAGGTCGGGAGACACGCTACCCAATCTCACAGAACTTCCACTTCTATTGGCTTCGGATCTTATAGAACATACAGGGCACTGTCCTATCCTTTATGGTATCCCAAACTTATAATCATGTTTGAAGTCATTTCACTGCAGATTACGCCTCGCCCGTATACTCTGGCTGTGGTAACCCTTGGTTTCGTAACTCAACATGATACCAAATCGAACACTTCTTAACTCCATCCAATATTGGCTCAAGGGTATCTACGATCAAGAGAGGACCACTAGCCATAGTTTTGGCAATATCCCATCACCTATATTTTCTTAAAATAATTTCACCTCTAGGGGTTGTGTCTCGCCAGTGCGCTGCTGGCTGCAGTGAGTCCATAGTCTCCATAATTCAAATAAATGGCGACAGTGCGCTGTTGTCCTGCCATTATGAGTCAACTAATATTCTTTTAACTATATCTGTAAAGCTTTATGGGCTTCTATAGATTCAAATAATTTGACTAGGAAATAAGCGTAAACGTTTGTCCTATCAGTCACAACCCTTAAAATAAAGGATTGAACAGGGAGAAATAACTGAGGACAAAAGAAATATAAACATTCTAACTATTCCACGTGTATTCAAGCCTTTGAGGAAAAACTTGAATCAAAACTAACCTGAGGTTCATCTATGGATAACATAAAAATAACAATTCTTAGGGCAAAATAGGAACTAAATAGGCAATTTGACTAAGATATGGTGACGATATCCAAGGAGGCAAGAGAATAAATTGAATAATCTATCAAGGCTAGATCATTAATTCTATGAAGCCCTGCCTTACCAAGGGAATAAACTATCCAAATTGGATTACATCGTCGTATCAAGAGATAATAGTGTACCAAGGGGGATCTAACAAACTATCAACATTAATAACTCCTCATCTAAATTGCATGGCCTAGACTACCCATTGGTAAATTTGTATAAGGGACTCCTAGTCCTAGTCATTCTCGTAAATTAAATTAATTTCTAATTCGTGAATGAGCATTTCTAGTCGCAGGCTCGCAATAGTACGACTAACTTAAGTACTATCACGAGTTCGCATGATTTGCAAAGACTGACCTGCATGGGCCACCACAAAAACTTGTCACGACCCGCACCCTTTTTTTTAAACGGATACGAGACGTGTCCAAGCCAGCCTACGCCGCAGTATCGGCGGTAGAACGCTGTCACGGCCATGAAGATCAAAATCACAAATAATGCTCATTCACAAAATTAATTTAATTTACAATGATCACAAGTTTTACATTTGTAGAAAAATATAAACTTGTACAAATAAATGAATGACTACAACTCAATAATCTAGCTAGTCTCTAGGCTTTGTCTGCAAGTATTCCCGTCACTCCCCAAGCTAAGTGAATCCACGGCTAACCTAAAAATGTTGGTTTCCAGTCAGGAATGGAACGAGCACAATTCACTGAATGCAATTTCAATAAAGAAAATGACTATAAAACAGAGGTTAGACATCAATTATGAGGTTTGAAAATAAACAGTAAATACGAAAAACCAATATCAATAAATAGACACAAAAATACTTTCCCCAACTGTTAGAAGTACCGTTGATATGTGATCAGTCTGGGCCACTACACCGCACGGTCTACGATGTCTACTTGCAGAAAAGTAAGCACTGTCTACGATGTCTACTTGCAGAAAATAAGGACTGTCTACGATGTCTACTTGCAGAAAATAAACACTGTCTACGATGTCTACTTGCAGAAAATAAGCACTGTCTACAATGTCTACTGCAAAAAATAAGCACTGTCTACGATGTCTACTACAGAAAATAAGCACTGTCTACAATGTCTACTGCAGAAAATAAACACTGTCTATGGTCGGATCACACATCCTTGGTACTTCTCATTCCCGACTCAATAATTTATAATAGAAAATAATCTCATAACCAATAGCCAATCAATGAAATATAGTGAAAATCAATATCGAAATGCAGACAATAAACTGTACTCGCCTGTGGTCCTCTGCTGGTGAAACCGACAATCTGAACTAGTCAATGTGCCACAATAGTCAAAACCCGTACAACAGTCCCCGAAAGCTGAAATAAACATTGCCAATGTTCTCAGAATAGTCAAATTAGCTAGGATCGCCTGTCCTTAAGTCCAATCCTGGACACAGGGGCAAAATGGTAATTTGGGCAAAAACGATGTCCGCCGTTGGACCCGCTTTGCACCGAAAAGCGTGTCAGAGTCAACGGTCTCTAAAGTCATCAAACTACATGTCTACGGATCCAGTTTTCCGATACGAACCCAACCGTATGTCCAGAGTTGGATTCCGGCGGGCCGTGCACAAAATCGTCCGTTGAGTGGGACCGTGGGGCCCGCAAACGGTGATTTTATCAACGGTCTCAGAATTGGACCAAACTTGGCATGCAGGACCAGAAAAATGATACGGTCTTGTTGGTGCAAGTTTTGTCTCGATCTGACGAACGTGCACAAAGTAATTGAAGAATTTGCAAAGTACACGATACGGAGAATTTCGACGGATACGCATCAAATTCGTCGCGCACACGCGACCAATTCGAATTACGTCAAAGACCACACGACCACGAAGCTATTACGCAGCTTTTGATACCTTCGATTCACGACCACGTCGTCCAGATTGGCGTGACGCACGTCGTGTGGAAGAGTTTTATTGAATTTTCACAGTTTTGAAAACATT
Source organism: Iris pallida (assembly GCA_029216955.1). Taxonomy (NCBI): domain Eukaryota; kingdom Viridiplantae; phylum Streptophyta; class Magnoliopsida; order Asparagales; family Iridaceae; genus Iris; species Iris pallida. The sequence continues at coordinate 8,743,873 of JANAVB010040019.1, forward strand.
ATTTTCTAGAACTTTGAAGGTTGATTTCTTCGTGCATAGTTCATGAAATTCGAAACTACGAATTAGGTTATGAAGCCCTACATGTCTTCTAAAAGTGTCTTCAATTAGTTTTTCGAAATCGTGCATGGTTAGGGACAAAACTGGTCGCAAACTACAGTATTTGGACTGGTACCTGTCCTATTTTGAACGGGTTTTCACTCGACTTTGAGTCAATTTATTCGGCACTACAGCGCATGAGAATTAAACTTATTTGAAGGGAATCTAAGAAGGTTATGTCGGGGTCATACCTGAAGAAACGGCTCGTTAAAAGGACGAGCGTGCGCGATGAAACGTCGTCACGAAGATGCCTCCCCGCGCTTGCAACTGCTGTTGCTTCTGCGCGTTCTCTCACGCGCGCGCGGGGATCGCGGCGGCCCTGGCCGGCGCCGGCGGTTGCCCGACGGTCGTGGTCGGCGGCGTGGGGGCACGTCAGGTCGGGGTTGCATAGGGGTTAGGGTTTTGATGATTCTTCTCTCTCGATCTCTCGATGATCTATAGGTTTTATACTAAACCGAGCGGGGATTCTCTTATACAGCAGTCGGGTTTGAAAACTGGGGGTCGATGCTAATACTGCTGTGGTGGACTGTGGGGAATTGAGGGGAGCTGGCCTCGTGGGCCTAGTTGGGCGGGGGCTGGCCTGGCTAGTGAGCGGGCTAGCTCGATTTGTTAACACTGTGGGCTGGGTTTGTTAACACTGCCTATTATATTAACATATATAACTCTATATGTATACATATCTAGTCACCTATGTATTTATATATATACGTATATACCCACATTTACACACATGAAATATTTATAATATTTATATATGTATATACACACATGTACAATATTTATATATATATACATTCACACATTATATAATATATATGTATATTTACTATTCATATAGTATTTTGATATATACATACAAATACATACTTTTCTTATTTCTTATTTACATATATATATCTATATATAAATATCCAAGTACATGTATACACATATATGTATATACACACGCCTTATATATATATATATTCACACATATAATCAATTAATAATAATATTTAATAATAACCTCAATAATAAAATAATGATAATTATAATAATGTCAATAATAATAACGAGATTCAACAAACCAATAGTGGTGTATATACCATTATGCACCGTCCAATAATCCCAAAATGTGCAAGGACCTATTTATACAACTATTATTGAATATCCAATAATGACGATATTTATAATATTTAAAAATAAGAATATTTAGGAATACTTATTAGATCACTAAAATGGAATACGACACAATCATACAAAAAATGCACCAACACGAATGTCATTGGACATACCGCATGACTACATGGGCTTGGGCTCAGTTCGGGTTCAGTTTGACTGGTTTGGTGCGACCGGGTCACCTAGACGTCAAATAATATTGATAATGAATAATTAAACTATTTATAATGGTCATGTCACAACTTGGCCTCGTTTTCCAAGTTAGGACATCTCTATGGCTCGGCCTTCCTTGGCATGGCTACTACACTGGTCAAGGCACGCCACTGCACTATCCGTGCCATGATTCCTAGTCGTCTGGTACTTCAAAACTCAACTATGGCTAAAGTCATCTACTGTAATAATTAACTAAATAATTATTTAAAAAATCTAAAAATCACCAATCCAATAAAATAAATAATAATAATAATATATTCTAATTTTGGGAAGGGCAGCTACAATGTAATGTGACGCTCTATCTTTGCATTCTGAGATCGGAGAAGGTCATCCCTTTGCCTCTTCAGATCATCTAGACGGCTTGAGGCAAATTGATGCAGATCGATCACCTCTTCCAGGCGCCTCCTAGCTGCTGTGACTGATGCAGGGTCCTGGCCAGTTCAGCTTCCAGCTCCTAGATGCGAGCCTGACCCTTGATCACTTCTCTGTCTTTTTCTGCTTCTCGGCCTTGTAAAGTTCAATAGAGGAAGTTGCCTCAGAAAAGATACTATATAATTGTCCAATGCGGCTCACCGTTCCTCGTATTAACGAGCTATGGCCTCACACTCAGCATCCACCAGTCTATGTATATTTATCTTGTAAGCTTTTGGTAAGACTGGATAGGCTCCTTGAGCTCCGTCAGGATCTGCTTTATGGTACTTGCCCTTTCAGTGTTCCCCAGGTTGCGTATGGCGTCAATTGGATAGAGAGAAGACATCCTTGCAAAATCATAAGAATAATTCTTCTCTAAGGCCAACTGTACTAGAGAACGTAAAGAGCTAAAGCAGGCATCCGTATATGTAACGCCCCAGTCCTAAAATATGTAGGACCAAGTACGTGAACATGCTAGCTGAATATGTACGAAGAATACTCTAATATATGGAATCCTCATATATGCACATAAGTTGTAAATAAAATAATCACAGACCAGAATAATATAATCTAATCTCATCACAGCTCAACACACAGATAATAGAGTCCAAATAAATAAATAAGAGTATCATAAGATAGCCGGGTGAACATGCTCACTCCAAACAGCTATAAAAATAGTCTCACAAGATCAGAGTCCAACCTCCACAAAATAGAAAGAAATGAGATGTAAAAATAATGTCCACTAATGTCTCAAATAAAAATAGATTAGAAATCAGTAAAGACTGCCTCGTCATCGATGTAGGATAGCTCCAACGCCGCTCTGTACTCTGTGGAAAATTGTCTAACCCTGGAGAGATAACCAGGTCCTTAGAGGGACATAGCAAGATATAAGAAAACACCATGACATATAAACTGTGATAATATAATAAGAGAAAAGGTATACTTGTAATCGGGTTCCTGACCATTCTACTATGAATATGCAGTTGAGATACAATCCTTCGACGCATGAGCCCTGGCTGAATATAGGATCCAGTATAGTCCCCTCTTGGGCACCAGTGACCAAGCACACGACGTTCCAAGAACGACAGTGGCCAACCTGAGAGGCTAAACATACCCGTATCTCCAGCGAAGCTTCCAGGTTACAAGGGAAGTGCAATCGAAGCCCATACGTCAGGTATTGTTCTTCCCACCCAATGCCTAGTATCATCATTTCCATGACTGACATGTACCTCTAGTATCCGCCAAGTCTTCTAGCATGCAACTCTATTGGCAGTTACCCCTATCCGTCGTACGCTCCATACATATCGGTGGCCAGCCGACTACGCGGATACATGTCCTACATGTGACTCACATCACATGATACAACAAGTGTCAAGGCCGTATGAGATATACCAATACCTCAACATCAATGGGTGGTCACCAGACTAAGTCAATACAAGAGAAATAAATAAGGCGAGAAAAACGACCGATAGAGTCGCATGCACCCAAGTGTGACTTGGACGGACAGTGTAAATATCAAGAAATAAGAATGCTGAAAATAACAACTGAAAATAAGAAATATAATAATCACAGAGTAAGTTGGCAAGGTATCTTGCCTGATGGTGCTAAGTGGCAAGTCCAGGTAATTACAATGTCAGCCAAGAAACGTCACAATCTCCAAACAACTCCGGACACTGAAACAAACATCAGAAACGCACTCGGTGTAAAAGATATACCTAGAAAACGCCTATCCAAAAGTCTAATTCTGGAACAGGGGCAAAATCATTTTTGGGTCAAAACGTTGTCCGCTGTTGGACCCACTTTACACCGAAATGCGTGCCGAAGTCTATGGTCTCTAAAGTTGTCAAACTACATGTCTATGAATTCAGTTTGAGGAGAGAAACTCAACGGTATGTCCAGTTTTGGATTCCGATGAGCCGTGTACAATATCGCCCATTTGAGTGGGTCGCGGGCCCGCCAAAAAGGGGTTCCGATTCGACCTTCTCAGAATCGAACCAAACTTGGTACACAGGACCAAAATTTTGATTCGGACCTGTTGGCACAAGTTTTGTTTCGAATCGATGACTGTACACGAAGTTAGGACGAAGTTTGCAAATTGGCGATACAGGGTATCTCGACGGATACTGACTGATTTCGTCGCGCACACACACGATGAAACTGAGTTCCATCAGTTACCACACGTCGGCAACGTCCATACGCGTGCGACCACATCGCCCAGTTTGTCGGGACGCACGCCGTATCGAGAAAAAATTCAAAAATTTTATATAAATTAACACAAGTTTTTCCAACTTCAACATCGATTTACTTTTTACACGTTAATCGAAACGACGATCCAGAAGATGCGTTGCGATCTCGGTTATGTTGTCTTTTACTTTTTAACTAGTTTCTATAATTCTTTACTGCACAGCAAGAAAATTGGCCGACAAGTTGTCATTTTAAAACAGTTTTTAGTATTACAGAAAACAGGTTTTTCTTTAACTTCGTCTCAAATTTTCGAGCAGGTCGATGGGTTGTTTCAAAATCTACCTGGAGGATCTCGAAGAGGGTCAAGTCTACTTTCCAGAAAATCTTACGATTGAAAATCGGTGCTACGATAAAATGTTACGTCGTAGGGAAGTATGGTACCTTGAGTGGAAAAACTGCTCCGTGGGTGGCGAAGGGCTGACTTCCGATGCTCCGTTGTCGCGCACAAAGCTTCGTCGCTGGTGAAACGAACTCGTAGGCAAAGAGGGTATGATCAGCCACAACTTTCTTTTGGAAGTTTAGGATTTTGAGTTATGTGCAAAAAGATATATATGTAACAAGTTGCACCCAACCCTAATACTAATGGTTTCGGATTACCCGATTTCCCACTAACCTACTGTTCTCGCGCACGGGGGGGTGGGAGGGGGGGTTGCTCCGCTGCTACGCTGTGGGCCCGCTCACTTAAGTGAGCGGCTGTTGCTCACCTTTCCTTTTTTTTTCTAATTTTTTCTTTTCTAATTCTTTTTTTTCTTTTCTTTCTAATTCTTTTTCTTTTCTTTTTCCGAAAACTTAAGTGTATATATATATATATATATGTATGTGTATATATATATATATATTTATTTATTTTTATTATAGATAATATATATATATATATATATATCTTTCTTTTAGCTAGCAAAATTATCACAAAATTACAATTAAATTCCTAAAATCCAAGATTTAATTATATTGCTTATTTAATAGAAATACAACATGCACACATATAATATTATATATACACTCATACATTAATTATACTAATAAACTAGTAGTAAATAAATCCATAAATAATGAAAGGCATAACAAAAATTAATTAAATTATAAAAATCAATTATAAATTAGGGGAGTTTACATCCTACCCAACTTAAAAAAAATTTTGCCCTCGAAATTAAACTAAGGTCGGGAGATCGAATGCAATGCAAGAAAATTGATAGTAATTTAAGAACTTAAATGCAAGACATACCTTGGTCGTCGAACAAATGCGGGTAGCAATTTCGGATGTCGTCCTCGTGCTCCCAAGTAGACTCCCCTGGCGCGTGATGCTTCCATGCCATGTAAACCAATAGAATAGATGATTCTGTAACACCTTCACTCGGCGATCGAGGATACCTATGGTTGCTCTTGTACGACAAACTCGGTCCAACCGTGATCTCGGAGTGATCAAGCACATGATTGTTGTCCGCCACATACCTCCTCAACTGAGATATATGGAATACGTCATGCACTTCCTCCAACGACGGTGGCAAAGCCAATCTATAGGCAACTCTCCAACACGTTCCAAGACATCGAACGGCCCGATATACCTTGGACTCAACTTGCCACATCCTCTGAATCGAATCGTGCCTCTAGTGGGGGATATCTTCAAGAACACATGGTCGCCCTCTTTGAACTCCAAGGGTCGACGACGATTATCTACCCACGCTTCTGACGATCCTGCGCTGCTCGCAGGTGGCCCTGAATTTTTTTACTGACTCCATGGTGCTCAAGACCAACTCGGTACCCAATAGCTGTCGCTCTCTATGTCACTCCAACAAACAGGAGACCGACACTTCCTACCATACAACGCTTCAAACGGAGCCATCTGAATGCTCGTTTGATAGCTATTGTTGTAGGAAAACTCAACAAGATGAAGATGGTCCTCCCATGAATCACTAAAATCAAGCATGCACGCTCTCAAATATCCTCTAGCATCTGAATGGTACGCTCCGACTGGGTCTGTCTGAGGTTGTATGCCGTGCTAATCTTAATCGGGTGCCCAAACCTCTTGCATACTCCTCCAAAAATGCGAGGTAAATCTTGAGTCGCGGTCCGACACAATATTAACAGGCACATCGTGAATCTCATAATCTGCTCCATATACATCTCTGCCAATACCTCTGTCGACGGCCCACTCTAAAGGTAGAAATGGGCTGACTGGTAAGTCTATCCACAATCACCCATACTGCGTCACGTCCCCTAGGACTCCAAGAAAAACCTGTGACGAAATCCATAGTGATGTGCTCCCACTTCCACTCGGGAATGGATAGCGGCTGCAATAATCCGGCCGTCCTATGGTGCTCGCCTTCACTTTTGACATACCAAGCACTTGGCAATGAAACGAGCTATCTCTCGCTTCATTCCGTGCCACCAATAATATTTTCGTAAGTCGCGGTACATCTGGTTCCTTCGGGATGAATAGAGTAAGTCAAACTGTGAGCCTCTGCCATCAGCTCCTGCCATAGCTCTCCATTGGGAATATAAATACGATCATCGCATCGTAATATACCATCGGGGTGGATCCTCAATCCCGTTGCTCTCCTGCTTCAGTCCTCTCCTTGAGCCATCTAAAATCTAGCATCATTGGGAAATGTTGCCTTGATGCGCTCTACCAATGATGATTTTACTTGGAGGTTGGCTAATACGCCATCCGCTCCAGGCAATACTACCTCAATACCAAGCTGCTCCAAGTCTCTAATCAATTCCTTCTGTGTAGTCAAAAAGTGTGCCATCGGCTTACGGCTTAATACGTCTGCCACGACATTAGCCTTGCCCGGATGATGATGTTGCTCGATCTCGTAATCCTTCATCAACTCCAACCAACGTCGCTGCCGCATATTCAACTCTTTCTATGTGAACACGTACTTGAGGCTCTTATGGTCAGTATAGATATCAACCTTCTTGCCGTACAAGTAGTATCTCCATAGCTTTAAAGCAAAGATAACCGCTGCGAGCTCTAGATCGGGTGGATAATTCTTCTCGTGCACTCTCAACTGTCGTGATGCATATGCTACTACCCGACCGTGCTGCATCAATACGCATCCTAATCCTTTCCCGGATGCGTCGATGTAGATCACAAATCCTTCCGGGCCCGATGGTAGTGTCAAGATCGGTGCTGTGGTCAATCGCTTCTTCAACTCGTCAAAAGCGGCTTGACACTCGTCGTCCATACAACTCTTGATCCTTGCAAGTTAATCGAGTCATAGGCCCACTATTCGAGAGAAATCTTCTACGAACCGTCGGTAGAAAACCCGAAGTCTGTGGAAACTTCTCACCTCTGAAGCTGATGTGGGAGGGGCCATGATTTGATGCTGTGATCTTCTCTGGGTCTACTGATATACCATCACCCGTAACAACATGACCAAGAAATGATACCTCTTTGAGAAAGAATCACACTTGCTAAGCTTCGCAAAAAGTCGCTCATTCCTCAACGTTCCCAAAACTATCCATAGATGCTGCTCATTTCCTCTTGACTCTTAGAGTAAATCAAGATATCATCTATAAAGACCACTACAAATTTGTCCAAGTACTGGTGAAAGATCTTATTCATTAAATTCATGAAGATTGCGGAAGCACTGGTCAAACCGAAAGGCATGACCAAGAACTCGTAGTGTCCATACCTCGATCGAAAGTTGTCTTGTAATATCTTCCTTCGAACCTTCAATTGATGATAGCCTGATCGTAAGTCAATCTTGGAGAATACCTTTGCTCCATTCAGTTGATCAAATAGATCATCTATACGCGACAAGGGATACTTGTTCTTCACCGTCACTGCATTCAATGCTCTGTAGTCGATGCACATGCGTACGTCCCGTCTTTCTTAGGCACGAAAAGTACGGGTGCTCCCCACAGTGACGTACTAGCACGAATAAAGCCCTCTCCAATAAGTCATAAATCTGCGACTTCATCTCTACCAACTCCTTGGGTGCCAGACGATATATCGAGATGAAATACGCTCGGCTTCCGGAATAAGCTCAATAGAAACTCAATATCTTGGTCAGATGGCAGTCCTGGCAATTCCTCGGGGAATACATCCTCGAACGCGGTGATAATAGGGGCTGAGGGATGTCATGCATCATCATATGAGTCCCCGATGCTGGTTCATCACAACTCTCCGTCTTCTTTGGTGAACTCAAACTCCTCCGATACGGTGGTCTAAAGACAATACTGCTCCTATGGCAGTCTATGAGAGCGAAATGTTGTCTCAACCAGTCCATTCCAAGAACCACATCAAATGTCGGCATAGGGAATACAAGAAGTCATGCCATCATCTCTTCCATTTATCACTATAGGACAAAGTCTACAAACACCACTAATAGGTACAACTCCTCCTCCAGTAAGGATTTTAACATTCTTAGCTAAGGGTGTGTGATGGGAATGTTGTGTCTAGTGGCAAAAGTAGTGGCTATAAATGAATGCGCGGCTCCAGTATCAATAATATAATAGAAGAAAAGAAGCAACTAAAACCATACCTGCTATGACCCTGCCTCTGTCTCTACATTCTCAACAGCTAGAGAGAATACCTTTCTATGGTTCTGTCCTGGGCCATGAGCTTTGGCCTTATGGTACTGAACTATCTGTGGTGGTAATGGTGGACGAGGGTTGGTGTTGTGGGCTTCTGGGAATGATGTGTATGAACTAGAGCCTGCTGCTCAGGACAATCTCTGGCCAAGTGCTGTCCTGATCCAGATCTCATACATAAACCCAAACGAAGTAGACAGTCATCTCTGATATGATCCTGCTTCCCACAATAGTGGCAAGTGGGCTTCTGGTAGGGAGTATTCCTCTGCTGGTACTGTCCTGTAGTCCTCCTGATTAGGTCCCCTGAGTAGCTCGGGTAGTGTAACTGCTGGGGTATGGCGTCTTGACTTTGCTGTTGATCCTTGCGAAGTATCTCCTGAGCACGAGCTTCTTCTAAGACAGCTGAATGGGAGCTCGAGACTGGGTAGTCGATAAGACTTGAGCTCTGGCGCAAGCCTCTGGTGAAATCTCCTTGCTTCTCTAACTCCGTCGGAATCAATCCCGTACCAAATCGACTCAGGCGATTGAACTCTGAGTCATACTCATCAATGTCATTTCCTTGCTTCAGATGAAGGTACCGGTCGTAGAGACCATCTCGAACATGAATTGGAAGAACCTCTCATAAATGCATCATAGAACTACTTCCAGGTGATCCCAGTGCCTAATCGTCTCTCTTCCACCTTCCACCAGTGGTGTGCATTATCTTTTAATAGTAGGTCCACTGCTGTCATCCAATCTCGAACTGGCAACTGGGATGCCTTCAGTAGCTTTTCTGTACTAATAAGCCACTATGACACCTCTAATAGCTTCTCTGTTCCTCTAAAGGCCTTGGGGTTAATATTGTGAAATTCTTGATAGAGCCTTCATAAGGATGCAGAGCCGGTGCTGGTGCTGGTACTGGAGGTGGTGGTAGTGGAGGTCTAACTAATGCTGCCATCATCGTCTGTCTCATCAGCTCAGTCTGCTGCCATTGAGCCTGCATCATGGCGTACATAAACTGAGAAATAGGGCTCCCATTAGTCGGTGGTGGAGGCATCTGAGGTCCCGATTGTGGGGGAAACTGCTGATGAGGGAATGGTGGTGGCATAGGCAGTGGTACACTCCCTTCCGGTCATGGTAGTGGTCTGCCCAGCCTGGCTGCCTGGGGGTGCTCCGATCTCTGGGCACTCCGTCGTGGGGTCGTAGTAGGTGACTGTCCTGGTGGTATGGTGCTGGAGTCATGGGAGGTTTCTATCCTCCGGAGTAGCCTCTTCACCAGATGTGAAGGCCAAGGCAGAAGTGCGTCCGCTTCTTAAATGCATACTGTTGGCACGAGAAGATAAGTTGATATTAGGAAAGATTAGATATGAGGTAAATCAAATAATCGAGGAAGTTTCAAAAAGATCGGAAGTCAAGAGGTAGTAGTAGTTCTGGATGAGATATTCTATTCCTATATGCAGGCTTGTTGGGCGCAGTCATGTAACCCAACAATATTAACGTTGACCTGCATGGGCCACCACAAAAATAAGTAACGCCCAGTCCCAAAATACGTAGGACCAAGTACGTGAAACATGCCAGCTGCACATGTACGAAGAATACTCCAATATATGGAATCCTCATATATCTACGTAAGCTGTAAATAAAATAATCACAGACCAGAATAATATAATCTAATCTCATCACAACTCAACACAGAAGATAATAGAGTCAAAATAAATAAATAAGAGTATTAAAAGATAGCCGGATGAACATGCTCACTCCAACAGCTATGAAATAGTCTCACAAGATCAGAGTCCAACCTCAACAAAATAGAAAGAAATAAGATGTAAAAATAATGTCCAGTAATATCTCAATAAAGAATAGACTAGAAATCAGTAAAGACTGCCTCGTCATCGATGTAGGATAGATCCAACGCCACTCCGTACTCCTGTGGAAAATCGTCTAACCCTGGAGAGATAACCAGTTCCTCAGAGGAACGTAGCAAGATACAAAAAAACACCATGCCATATAAACTATGATAATATAATAAGAGAAAAGGTATGCATGCAATCGGGTTCCTGACAATTCTACTGTGAATATGCAGTTGAGATACAATCCTTCGACGCATGAGCCCTGCTGAATATAGGATCCGATATAGTCCCCTCTTGGGCACCAGTGACCAAGCGCATGACGTTCAAAGAACGATAGTGGCCAACCTGAGAGGCTAAACATACCCGTATCTCCAGCGAAGCTTCCGGGTTACAAGAAAAGTGAAATCGAAGTCCATACGTGTCACGACCACGCACCCTAGAGTAAGGGCACGAGACGTGGGTACGTCCAGCCTACATCACAGTATCAGCGGTAGAACGCTATCCTAGGTCAACATCTAACAATATAAAGGTACCTGTACAGTATATACTCTGAATGGAGGTGACATAGCAGATACAGTCTCAATCACAACTAAGGTAGAGCATGATAATGATAGTAGATAGATAGATAGATAGATAACCAAAGGAAACACAGAGATACAATCCAGAAGTCTAAGTGTCTAAATAAATACATATCCCCAAAACATCTCATAATGCATATACAGTAATCCAGAAAGTAAAGACATCCTAATCTAGGGGAGTAGTGTCGTCAACTGCTAGTGGATCCTGTGCTGGTCCAAGTCACATCAATCCTCTAGGGTCGTACGTGATAAGTAGGGCAGAACGCCTCAGCCTCGTCCTCTGTAAAATTTTAACAGGTCCAGTCAGGACAGGAGTGAGCACAGTACATCTCAACAAATCATAACAGGTTAGAAATATAAACATGATAGAGAGTAAGATACAGGAAACTGAAGAACAACATGATGTAAAAAGAGACTGTAAGTAAATAGTTATAATATATAGAGAACTATCAGTGACTAGTGATTCAGAGCACAAGATGGTTATGTAAACGGCATGATGTTGCACACGAGTAATCTAAAGAGGTTGCACACGAGTAATCTACTGGATTGATTACATAACCACTTCTACTCCCCCGCCCCAATCAATACACAAGGATCTAGCCAAGTTATGTTATCGTACACGAAGTATAGTCGCACACGAAGATCATGTGAGAACATGAGTATACACGATTTACACGATTTGCACACGACAAGCACGAATACAAGGAGTACACGGTGCTCATGATAAAGTACACGAACACGAAATACCCGATGTCCGCTAAGGGGATAACATCGCACGACAAGATCCATATAGTACTAATCCGTGTTTCCAATGTTAGCATCATCTAAAGTATCTAAAGCAGGAAAATACTCCTAATACAGGATATGAAATGATCAGAGAATGTACTCGCCTGTATCCTGAGTATCTGAAGAGTATCTACTGTCCGAGGAGTGGTGTCTGTTCTATATAGAACAGTCAAGTCACTATGAGTCTAAAATGATAATAAGATGCAATTCAATGCATTCTATATGAATCTAGGTCAATCTAGACCAAAGTCAACTCTTGGTCAACCCTATAAGTCAACTAAGTCAACTAAGTCAAACAAGTCTATACTAGTCTAACTAGTCTATTCTACAAGCCCACATCAATTCTAGACTATTCAAGTCTAACTAGACTCTATACTGGCATTCAAGCCATACCCATAGGCTATGAGCCCTAGGCTATAGCTATATCATGCCTAAGCCACCCACATATCACATATTAACATATCAATACATATACTAAATATAATACACACACATATTATATATATAGGATACCTATATATACATCTCACATAAATATATACATGTACATATGTATATATGCATACACACATAGAAGGAAGGAATTAGGCATATGTGTATGTTTTCATGTGTGTGTGTGAGTGAAGACAAGAATATGTGTGTAGTGTACATTGCGTACAGAGGTATACATTTGTGTGTGTGCAAATAGGAAGTAGTGTGGCATGGTATATACCTATGTACAGCGTCATTCCTGTGTGTAAACAGTTTAGTGTATAGATATGAGAACAGTGAAGTGTCAAAAGGATAACAGTGGCATGACAGTGTGTGTAATCTGGAAATCAGTGTATTTGCAAAATAGTGTATAACTGGAAAACATAGTGTGGTAGTGTCATGTGTGTGAAACATGAATAGGAAACAGTGCATAGGAAAATCAGTAAGCTAACATTGGTTCACATGACAGTGTATAACCTGTGAGTTCATTAAGAGGAAGTGTAAATCTGGAATAGAAAAACAGGGAGTGATATGGAATCACATGACAGTTCACATTTGATCAAATCAGTTGTATACATGTAGAGAATAGGGCTACATTAGCATGTAAACTAACCTTCCTATAGTTATACAAGTTCAATTTAAAACTGGGATATCAATTAAGGTATTTAAGAGAAATCAATTCTCAGGTTATAGAGAGAACATGACAGTTAACTTACCAATTCGAATTCAATCACCAATCAATACCAACACAAAGTATTTAATCACTATGGCTAACTTCAAATCAGTTAAAAAGGAAGAATCCATATCAGTTGTATGGGAATTCAACTCAGGTTATTAAGGAATGAATCATTCAATTTGAAGTATCAGCCAATACCTATTTGAAAGCCAACACATTGTCCAAAATCCCATTTCCATGTCAAAAAGCCTATTCAAATGTAACATTGAACTAAACATGAACTAACAAACACGTAAGATCATACAGGACTATCTAACATCAATTAAAACAGATTAAATAGGATTAAGTTTAGGAAAAACTGAAATATACAATGTATCAGTCATGTATCAGTCGAGCCACATATGTTCGAATCCCCATTCCACATGACAAAACTATTCTATATGTAAATCCAACTTAACAAAGATTATAAAACATTTCTATGATCTTAATCAGCAATTTAAATCATGAATTAAATAATTAAAATGGAATTTAACACACAAATAACAGACTGTACACGGCATAGTGCACGACCAGTGCACACCCGATTTGTGTCCGACACGACACGAGGACTCACAAAACTTTGGGAGCCTCGTGTCAGTGTCTGCCCGCACCCGTGTGTCGAGTTTCAGTGTCCACGATACGTATCCAGTGCACTGTGGCCCCCCGAGTAGTAGGGGAATACTACTCGCGCGCGCGCGTGCTGCACCCGCGTGTACCCTTGTCCATAGCGACCCAACACGACACCACAACCACCTTAGTCCAACAAAAACCGATAAGCAAGACCAAACCCTAATTTCCTATTAAAAAATAGAAAATAAGGAAAAATGCCCATTATGGCATTTCAACAAACACCTAGGTGTATCCACTGATACGTGTCCGATACGGATACGTATTGGACATAAAACTAACAAGGCCTATACCAACAGTTAGGGTAGGCCTAAGGCTTCCTATTCATGCAATTAAAGCACTATTTTATGGAGAGGATAGGAATTTACCTTGGTGACTAAAATGGCTCAAAAAACCTCAAAGAGAGTTGTTCCTCAAGCTATCCAACTCCTTCAAATTGCTCTTACTGAAATTTCTCACCATAGCCATCAAAAGCACAGAGATTAGAACCTATTGCAAGAAATTAGAAGAAAAAGGAGTTGAAATGGAGAAGTTAGGGATTGGGGAAGAAAGGGGTTTACCTCTATTTCCAAACTTGCAAATTCCTAAAGGAGGCTAGCCCTAAGTTTGAGGAGACATTAAATAGGTGGAGAATACCAATGTGGCCGGCCAAGTAAGGGTAGGCTAGGGTTAGGGTTTCACTAGTTGTCTATGGGCCTCTATGGGCCTAAGCCATAAGTCATGGCTTATGAAATCACAAGCCATTATCTAACCTATTCATTAATCCTATTCCCTAAATTAATTCTAATAATTAGGATATCACTAACTTAGGTTAAACTAGGGTTTCATAATCTAACCAAGTAGTCATGACTAGGGTTAGCTTCTAGGACAGTCTCCTAAGTCACCATGAGTCAAAGTCAAGAATAGCACTAAATTAAATTATACTAAAATCACTTAAATTCCAATAATTATAATTAATACAATATAATTCCAAATAATATATATTCAATTAAATTCAAAATGACAAAAATACCCTCAAACTGAAATGATAAATGAAACACCTTAATCACATAGCTAGGCTCTAGGTCAAACTGTCTCTAGTGTTACACTAGCAAAATACCAAAATTAATTACAAGTCATGGTTTAAATAGTTTAAAAATGATTAAAAATCACCAAAAATTAATATGAAATAAATATCAATAAATAATAATTATAATATAAAATTTTAAAATTACCCTCATTTGGAAAACTGGGTGTTACAATCCTACCCACCTTAGAAAAATTTGTCCTCGAAATTAAGATGATCGCACCCCCTTCTAGGTTAAACATTGTCAATTTCTCAACATCCAAGTACTTGGTCAATAGCTGGTCAACTTCTTAGGATTTACCTATGCTAGCTACCTAAGTGTTGGCAACCAGAATTTAGCAGAAAGAGAAACTCTATAATAGGCTAGCTCTTAACTTTCCAATCCTATCAAGTCACCCATAACTAAGTCCTACAAGCTGAGCACACCAATCCCAAATACCACCTATATATATGCTCAAGAACAACACCCATCACATATATCCTAAGTATATCATCTATATATATGACTGATCAACCAAGGGTTAAAGTAGACTAAACTTATAAGTGACTGAACAGATGCTTAGAATTTAGGCTAAGGATGAATGGTCTGCATCATTAGTATAGGCAGAAGGGAATGATGCTAAGGAGACTGAAATTTTGAGCTAAAGGACTAGACATTTGGGTCCACTTGTATAGTCAAAGTGAAAGAAACCTACATGGTGACTGAAACATGCCTCTAGATCAACCTGGCCTCTCCTCTATATCTGGCTGAACTAACTATATGCAGGACAGTGGTCTGAAGAAGTGAACCAAACTGGTGTACAGGGATAGAACAGTAAACTATCCCAAGTGGTGAGTGCAGACCTCTAGTATGCATGATACTAACTCTCCAGATATGCAGAATATGGTAAGGGGTTGATGGTTATATTGGTGAGTCAATAATTGGGGTCTGAACTATGGTCCAGTGAAACCTATGATACAACATGGTAGGTAATAAAATTTGAGTACAATAAACAACTTATACAAGTCTGAACCAAGGGGACAGGGTATCTAATGATGGGTCTGCACACTGCCTATAAAGGTTGATGAAACATGACTGAACTCCACACAAAGAGAAATTAACTAAAATAGAAAACTGAACCAAATATAGGCTAAATAACTTGTCAATACCTATACAACAATGGCCTATAGATACCAACCAACCCATCACATATGCCAATATATCTGCAATCTATATGTATATATAGACCTCTCAGCCTTAGGTAAACTGCAACTATACTCAAGGACAGGCTCTGGTCATGGGTGTCTCACTGGAAAAAGGTAAGGAAAGTAATAACAATCATGAAAGCTGTAAGGCATACTAATCCTATATGTATACTGGTTGGTATTATAAATACAGGAAATCATCTAAAATGGGTTATATTCTAATACTACTACTAACTATCATCTCTAGGGTACAGATACTCTACAAGTCATCACATCATTACACTGAAAGACATATGAATAAGCTCTATAACTAAAATATTTCTACTCCTAAGTTATTTGATGGAATAATTTTTAAAACAACAGAAGGGTATGATAGAGATAATATATTTAAAAAAACCTTCTCAAGATATAATCTGATAATCATATGCGTCGTCCAAAATCATGTTACTCAGAGTCTTCGTCATGCTAGTGAGCAAGGCTACAATAATCACAGAGTCCTTGACTAAGACACATACCTCTAGAATCATGGAATTTAAAATTTTTGCATTGCCGCATGCTTGGCAACGAAAACCTTAAATTCCCATACCCGAGAAATACGTCCTAAATTCGACTATATGTCCTCACTATGCCAGCTAACACGACTATCGAAGATTATAGATCCCATAACTGAGGTGACCTAGCCCATATGATTTATCTTGGCAGAAAATTAAATCGACAATGAATACCAAGATCAGATTTATCTACGAACAAGAACGATAAGCAAGATCTGTTGGAACTGAATTTCGAGATGGTTAAAAATATGGCAAGGAACGAAATTGAGATGGACAGAACCTGCGATAAGCTCGCCCCTGCTGGCCTCCACCAGCCTGATGCTGTGCGAAACTCTGCGGCTGAGTCTGAAAGGGTAATCCCTATGCTGGCTCACCGGAGCCCTCGTTCCTGCTCTCTGAGTCATTGTTGTCTGGCTCCTGGGACACTTCCTACACCGATGCTCCGCTGAACCAGAAAGTAAACACCTATCAAGCCTCATCTGCAGTCGTTCCACCCATGGCCTGCCTTTTTGCAGAAGTTGCACCTAGCGTCCAGCTGTTTTCTGGATGCATGGTGGAAATATGCACGTCTCTGACCCTGAAGGTGCTGTTGAACAGGCCTCTGCTGATACTGATGCTGAATCTGGCCTCCGAGTGGCCGAGCAGCCACCAGCTCTACTGTCGCCCTGACCAACTGGTGGGTATCGTATATGCTCTGTCGGAGATCAGCAGACTGATCTGCTACATCTGCTGTTGAGTCTCCAGGAATTGCTGGAAAAGGGTAAACATCTGAGCCACTGCCCTCCCTGAAGGTAACTGTTGCTGGAATGTATCCGGAATGACGGGGGAAGACCTCCGGACAGGTGGAGGTACACTCCCAAAAGCTGCAGACGCTCCTATATGAGCAGAAACAGGAGGTGCTGTGGTCCCAGCATCCTCAATCGGGTGAGGGGTGGTAGACCTCTCACCAGCGTCTGCTGGGCCAGAGCGATGCGATCGTGTCTCGACCATCCTGGAGACACAGATCAAACAAGAACCAATTACTGAGAATGAGTCAAATATCAAAGGAGGACAGTTAAAAATTCAAGGGAAGACGATAAGTAGCAAATTTAGATAAAAGGAATCTGATAAGAGTTTTTCCTAGTGTGATTGAGTACCCTCAAAAATATCCTAATCCTACTGCAGGCTGTAGTGATACTCTAGTTCGAATACCACTACATGGACCTGACCTGCATGGGCCACCACTAAAAACGTGTCACGACCCGTACCCTAGAGTAAGGGCACGAGACGTGGGTACGTCCAGTCTACGCCAGTGTCGGCGGTAGAACGTTGTCCTAGGTCAACATCTAACAATATAAAGGTACCTGTACAGTATATACTCTCCGAATAGAGGTGACATAGCAGATACAGTCTCAATCACAACTAAGGTAGAGCATGATAAAGATAGATAGATAGATAACCAGAAATGAAAACACAGAGATACAATCCAGAAGTCTAAGTGTCTAAATAATACATCTCCCCAAAACATCTCAGAATCCATATACAGTAATCCAGAAAGTAAAGACATCCTAATCTAGGGGAGTGTCGTCAACTGCTAGTGGATCCTGCTGCTGATCCAAGTCACAGCAATCCTCTAGGGTCGCACGTGATAAGTAGGGCAGAACGCCTCAGCCTCGTCCTCTGTAATATTTCAACAGGTCCAGTCAGGACAGGAGCGAGCACAGTACATCTCAACAAATCATAATAGGTTAGGAAATATAAACATGCTAGAGAGTAAGATACAGGAAACTGAAGAACAACATAATGTAAAAAGAGAGACTGTAAGTAAATAGCTATAATATATAGAAAACTATCAGAATAGTAATTCAGAGCATAAGATGGTTATATAAACGACATGATGTTGCACACGAGTAATCTAAAGAGATTGCACACGAGTAATCTACTGGATTGATTACATAACCACTTCTACTCCCCTGCCCCAATCAATACACAAGGATCTAGCCAAGTTATGTTATCGTATACGAAGTATAGTCACAAGAGATCATGAGCACATGAGTATACACGATTTCACACGATTTGTACACGACAAGCACGGACACAAGGAGTACACGATGCTCATGATAAAGTACAGACCACGAAATATCCGATGTATCCGCTAAGGTGAAACATCGCACGACAAGATCCATATAGTACTAATCCGTGTTTCCAACGTGTCAGCATCATGTAAAGTAATCTAAAGCAGAAAAATCCTAATACAGGATATGAATGATCAGAGAATGTACTCGCCTGTATCCTGAGTATCTGAAGAGTATCTACTATCCGAGGAGTGGTGTCTGTCTCCTATAGAACAGTACAAGTCACTATGAGTCTAAAATGATAATAAGATGCAATTCAATGCATTCTATATGAATCTAGGTCAATCTAGACCAAAGTCAACTCTTGGTCAACTCTGGTCAACCCTAGAAGTCAACTAGGTCAACTAAGTCAAACCTAAGTCAAACAAGTCTATACTAGTCTAACTAGTCTATTCTAGCAAGCCCACATCAATTCTAGACTATTCAAGTCTAACTAGACTCTATACTGGCATTCAAGCCATACCCATAGGCTATGAGCCCTAGGCTATAGGCTATATCATGCCTAAGCCAACCTACATATCACATATTAACATATCAATACATATATCTAAATATAATACACACACATAATAATATAAGGATACCTATATACATCTCATATATATATACATGTACATATATTATATGCATACACACATAGAAGGATAGGAATTAGGCACATGTGCATATGTTCATGTGTGTGTTGAGTGAAGACAAGGACATGTGTGTAGTGTATATTGCGTACAGTGGTATACATTTGTGTGTGTGCAAACAGGAAGTAGTGTGGCATGGTATAAACCTGTGTACAGTGTCATTCCTGTGTGTGAAACAGTGTAGTGTATAGATATAAGAACAGTGAAGTGTCAAAGGATAAACATGGCATGGCAGTGTGTGTAATCTGGAAATCAGTGTATTTGCAAAATAGTGTATAACTGGGAAACATAGTGTGGTAGTGTCATGTGTGAAACAGGAATAGGAAACAGTGGCATAGGAAAATCAGTAGCTAACATTGGTTCACATGACAGTGTATAACCTGTGGGTTCATTAAGAGGAAATGTGAAATGGAATAGAAAAAATAGGGAGTGATATGGAATCACATGACAGTTCACATTTGAATCAAATGTTGTATACATGTAGAGAATAGGGATACATTAGCATGTAAACTAACCTTCCTATAGTTATACAAGTTCAGTTTAAAATTGGGATATCAATTAGGTATTTAAGAGAAATCAATTCTCAGGTTATAGAGAGAACATGACAGTTAACTTACCAATTCGAATTCAGTCACCAACCAATACCAACAAAGTATTTAATCACTATGGGTAACTTCAAATCAGTTAAAAAGCAAGAATCCATATCAGTTGTATGCGAATTCAACTCAGTTTATTAAGGAATGAATCATTCGATTTGAAGTATCAGCCAATACCTATTCGAAAGCCAACACATTGTCCAAAATCCATTTCCATATCAAAAAGCCTATTCGAATGTAACATTGAACTAAACATGAACTAACAAATATGTGAGTTCATACAAGACTATCTAACATCAATTAAAACAGATTAAATATGATTAAGTTTAGGAAAAACTGAAATATACAATGTATCAGTCATGTATCAGTCGAGCCACATATGTTCGAATCCCCATTCCACATGACAAACCTATTCTAATATGTAAATCCAACTTAACAGAGATTATTAAACATTTCTAGGATCTTAATTAGCAATTTAAATCATGAATTAAACAATTAAAATAGAATTTAACACAGGACAAATAATAGAACTGTACACGGCACAGTGCACGACCAGTGCACACCCGATTCCGTGTCCGACACGACACGAGGACTCACAAAACTTTGGGAGCCTCGTGTCAGTGTCTGCCCGCACCCGTGTGTCGAGTTTCACGTATCCACGATACGTATCCTGTGCACTGTGGCCCCCGAGTAGCAGGGAATGCTACTCGCGCGCGCGTGTGCTGCACCCCGTATGTACCAGTGTCCATAGCGACCCAACACGACACCATAACCACCTCAGTCCAAAAAAATCGATAATCGAGACCAAACCCTAATTTCCTATTCAAAAAGAAACAAAAAATAAGGAAGAAATGCCTACTGTGGCATTTCAACAAACACCTAGGTGTATCCACTGATACGTGTCCGATACGGACACGTATTGGGTACGAAAAAACAAGGCCTATACCAACAGTTCGGGCAGACCTAGGGCTTCCTATTCATGCAATTAAAATACTTTTATAGAGAGGATAGGAATTTACCTAGGTGAGTAAAATGGCTCAAAAAGCCTCAAAGAGAGTTGTTCCTCAAGCTATCCAACTCCTTAAAATTGCTCCTTCACTGAAATTTCACCATATCCATCAAATGCACAGAGATTAGAACCTATTGCAAGAAATTAGAAGGAAAAAAGAGTTGAAATGGAGAAGTTAGGGATTGGGAAAGAAAGGGGTTTACCTCTATTTCCAGACTTGCAAATTCCTAAAGGAGGCTAGCCCTAAGTTTGAGGAGACATTAAATAGGTGGGGAATACCAATGTGGCCGGCCAAGTAAGGGTAGGCTAGGGTTAGGGTTTCACTAGTTGTCTATGGGCCTCTATGGGCCTAAGCCATAAGTCATGGCTTATGAAATCACAAGCCATTATCTAACCAATTCATTAATCCTATTCCTTAAATTAATTCTAATAATTAGGATATCACTAACTTAGGTTAAACTAGGGTTTCATAATCTAACCAAGTAGTCATGACTAGGGTTAGCTTCTAGGATAGTCTCCTAAGTCACCATGAGTCAAAGTCAAGAATAGCACTAAATTAAATTATACTAAAATCACTTAAATTCCAATAATTATAATTAATACAATATAATTCCAAATAATATATATTCAATTAAATTAAAATGACGAAAATACCCTCAAATTGGAAATGATAAATGAAACACCTTGATCACATGGCTAGGCTCTAGGTCAAACTGTCTCTAGTTACACTAGCAAAATACCAAAATTATAAGTCATGGTTTAAATAGTTTAAAAATGATTAAGAATCACCAAAAATCATAATAAAATAAATATCAATAAATAATAATTATAATTACAAAATTTTAAAATTACCCTCATCTGGAAAATCGGGTGTTACAATACGTCAGGTATTGTTTCCCCACCCAATGCCTAGTATCATCATCTCCATGACTGACATGTACCTCTAGTAACCGCCAAGTCTTCTAGGATGCAACTCTATTGGCAGTTACCGCTATCCGTCGCACGCTCCATACGTATCGGTAGCGCCAGCCGACTACGCGGATACGTGTCCTACTTGTGACTCACATCATGTGATACAAAAAGTGTCAAGTCCGTATGAGATATACCAATACCTCAACATCAATGGGTTGTCACCAGACTAAGTCAATGCAAGAGAAATAAATAAGGCTGGAAAAACGACCGATAGAGTCGCTTGCACCCAAGTGTGACTTGGACGCACAGTTTAAATATCAAGAAACAAGAATGCTGAAAATAACAACTGAAAATAAGAAATATAATAATCATAGAGTAAGTTGGCAAGGTATCTTGCCTGATGGTGCTAAGTGGCACGTCCAGGTAATCACAATGTCAGCCAAGAAACGTCATAATCTCCAAACAACTCCGGACGCTGAAAAAACATAAAAAATGCATCCGATGTAAAAGATATACCTAGGAAATGCCCGTCCAAAAGTCTAATTCTGGAACAGGGGAAAATCGTAATTTCGTATCAAAACGATGTCCGTCGTTGGACCCGCTTTGCACCGAAATGCATGCCAAAGTCTATGGTCTCTAAAGTAGTCAAATTACATGTCTATGGATTCAGTTTGAGGAGAGGAACTCAACGGTATGTCCAGTTTTGGATTCGATGAGCCGTGTACAAAATGCCCATTTGAGTGGGTCGCGGGCCCGCCAAAAAGGGGTTCCGATTCGACCTTCTCAGAATCGAACCAAACATGGCACATAGGACCAGAATTTTGATTCAGACCTGTTGGCACAAGTTTTATTTTGAATCGACGACTATACACGAAGTTAGGACGAAGTTTGCAAATTGGCGATACGGGATATCTCGACGGATACAGACTGATTTCGTCGTGCACACACGACGAAACTGAGTTTCGTCAGTTACCACACGTCGATAAAGTCCATATGTGCCTTTAGATGCATATAGCGTGCGACCACGTCACCCGGTTTGTCGGGACGCACGCCGTATCGAGAAAAAAATTCAAAATTTTATATAAATTAACACTGGTTTTTTTCCAACTTCAACAATGATTTACTTTTTACACGTTAATCGAAACGATGATCCAGAAGATGCGTTACGATCTCGGTTATGTTGTCTTTTATTGTTTTCATTTAGTTTCTACAATTCTTTATTGCACAGCAAGAAAATTGGCGGACAAGTTGTCATTTTAAAACAGTTTTTAGTATTACAGAAAATAGGTTTTTTTCAACTTCGTCTCGAATTTTCGACCAAGTCGTTGGGTTGTTTCAAAATACACCTGGAGGATCTCGAAGAGGGTCAAGTCTACTTTCCAGAAAATCTTACGGATCAAAAATCGGTGCTACGAGTAAAAAGTTACATCGTAGGAAAGTAGGGTACCTTGAGTAGAAAAACTGCTCCGGGTGGCGAAGGGCTGACTTCCGATGCTCCGTTCGTCGCACACAAAGCTCCGTTGCTGGTAAAACAAACTCGTAGGCGAAGAGGGTATGATCATCCGCAACTTTCGTTTTGGAAGTTTAGGGTTTTGAGTTCTGTGCAAAAAGATATATATGTAACAAGTTGCACCCAACCCTAATACTAATGAGTTTCGGATTACCCGATTTCCCACCAACCTACTGTTCTCGCGCGCGGGGGTGGGGGGGGCGTTTGCTCAGCTGCTACGCTGTGGGCCCGCTCACTTAAGTAAGCGGCTGTTGCTCACCTTTCCTTCTTCTTTTTTCTAATTCTTTTTCTTTTCTAATTCTTTTTCTAATTCTTTTCTAATTCTTTTCTAATTCTTTTTCTTTTCTTTTCTAATTCTTTTTCTTCTTTTTCCGAAAACTTAAGTATATATATATATATATATATATATATATATATATATATATATATATATATATATATATATATATAAAAATAAAAAAAATATATATATATATATATATATATATATATATATATCTTTTAGCTAGCAAAAATTATCACAAAAATTACAATTAAATTCCTAAAATCCTAGATTTAATTATATTCCTTATTTAATAGAAATTCAAACATGCACACATATAATATTATATATATACACTCATACATTAATTATACTAATAAACTAGTAGTAAATAAATCTATAAATAATGAAAGGCATAACGAAAATTAGTTAAATTAAAAAATCAATTATAAATTATGGGGTTTACAGTATAAGTACAGATAATGTCGCTCAACACCGCTGACATACCAGGTGTCGTTGCCTCGACCGAAACTCCTCCTTTTACAGAGACGGGAGGAATGGCAACCTACACAACATCAGCACTTAGAGATTTTGGTACATGCATCCCCGATGAGCTTTCCTCTAAGGCATGAGTCCCAACATCCAAGGGAGCCATGGTTTAACTGAGGCTAAAGGCAGTAAAGGCCAACGGGACATCGGTGATCGTCCCTAGATGACCTGTCGCAATTCAAGTAAAAATCATTTTATCACACAACATAAAATACAAAAACAATGGTAAATAGATTCAAAAATTTACCCTGGCCTACTGGCATATATGGATTATTAGCAGGCACAATATCTTTTTCTGTAATGAGCCTCTCAAATATAGAAGCAGATATCGTTGCTTTACTGCTACCTGCCCTAAAGCCTCCAGACATCAAACGGCTACTTCCAGCCTCTGAGCCAACATAGCTACCTGTAGTCCCAGATTCGACTGGGCTTGTTGGGCTTCTAATTCTGCCCCCTCTATTTCAAAGACGTGTTAGACAGTGGCTTGAATCCCTTCAACATCAATGTCAGGGTTTTTATCACCCTCGGGACCTTCGAGACCTTAAGCAAGGTCTTCATCACATCATCATCATCTGGGCTTCTATTGCCCTCATCTTCAGCATCAGAGTTCTCATCGCTAAGCAGTTCATCGAGACTCTGATCATGATCAATAGGGCTCTGGTCGCCCTCATCTTAAGTAGGGTGTTCATCACCCTCGATTATAATATGGCCATCTATAGCCACCAAGTTTTGACCCTCCTGGGCAACTGCTTGATCTGGGCTTAATTCAGCCTTCTTCAAGGTCGAATAAAGCATTATCAGGGTCCTCTTCGATCGGTTCATCCCAAAACCAAAGTCCTGTAACGCGTTTATCATCTCTTTGTTATTTTAAGGAGATATCTTGTGTAGGACATGGGCTATAGGAGTTTGGTTTATTAAAGGAGCTGGAACTTCCGGAGCAGCCTCCTTTAGAGTTGACACTTTCTCAGGAATTGTGGCCCTTGAAGCGTCATCAGCGGCTGGTGGTGACATCAAACCAGTTGAAGCAAGCGCTATGAGTGTCCTTACAGACAAGGGAATTATGACCTCAATGATTATTGGTTCTAAAATAGTAATTGGAGGGACTTCTACTGCAGCAGCTGGAGCCGGTTCACTAGTACGTGGAAGCTCCGGAGACGAAGACGGGTCAATATAAATTGCTACAGGATTAACATCTAGTGACTCTTGTTGAACTGTGACACTAAGAATATTATCTTGTGGAGAAGATACTCCCCCAAGTGACCATGGCTCCTGACCAGGAGGCTGCCTTGGCAAGGGAGAAATAGTAGAAGTTGCAGTCTTTGCCTTCACAGCTCTTGACACCAACAATTTTCTCTTGGCAACATGCTTGACCAATCGTCGAGGAGAAACGATAGTGGTAGGCTGATCTTCAGGAGCAATCTGCCGCGTACTTGTCCTTAAACCCTCTCCTTCTGAGCAGGGGATGGTGTTGTTCCACTGAAAGAAGATGTTCCTCCAGGTGATAGCCACGCTTCTAATTATCGTGTTTGAAGGCTTGTCCTCGCCACAGGATTTCAACGACTGTCTTTTCTTTCTTTTTCCTTCTTTTCTCTTAGCGAAAGAAGAAAGTTCATCATGGGCTGACTGGGTAGAAGAGGTCCCAGTCTTCTGCTTATTCTTAGTCCCCCTTACGGAAGATTTTTCTTGTCAATTTTTGAGGTGACATGCAATGCACCATGCACTTCATTAGGAAAACTAACATCGTAGCCTCCAGAGGGTCGTCAGCGGGAACGTTCTCCTCGGCTTCTGTAAATTTTACGGCAGCTTCGGTCCCTTTTCGTGACCTTCTCACACCAGCTATCGAATAAGGAATAACCTTCAAAGAAGGTGTTGGCTAAGGGGTAGAAATTTTCATATGTATTCAACATATGCGTCCCACCTCAAAAGTAGCGAAGGGCATGGAAAATACAAATTTAGTACCCCTCGTACTGTAGTATCTCCATCCTTGAGCACCATCGATCAGATGTCCAAAAGCTTGAAGGCGGGTGGTGGTATTCCCAACATGCATCTGGTCGTAGCGGAACTGATGAGCAAATCGGCTAGGCAGGTATGGTTCTAGACAGTATTCATTCTCGAACCGATACACCAGATGTGAGGGTTTGATCAATTTCAACAAAGTAAAGGCTGCTGGAGGTAGAAGTACCAATAGGTGTAGAAGCATAAAAAAACTTTCAGCAAATATAGCTCCATGCATCCAAGTCAAGTATAGCTTCATGCGCCCAAGTCAAGTAACTCCATGAGCCCACTCAATGAAGCTCCTTGCGCCCAGTCAAGTGTAGTTCCATGCGCCAGTTAGTGAAGCTTCATGCGCCCAAGACTAGCTCCCCCGAAAGGAGGGCGCATAGCCTGAGACATGGCTATGCGCCCAAGCCTGACTCAGTCAAAGCCATGATCAAAACGTGCACCGAAGCACACGGCCACATCAATCTCCACGAGCAGTCGTGCACCGAAGCATGTGGCCACGTTAACACCACGACCAACCCACGATCTCATAGCTTGTAGGTGCCTACATCCTATGCCCAAAGCAGGACTACGCGCCCACATAAGAACAAGCGTGTTTCCTTATGTGGGCGCATAACAGGGGGGCCTCACCCCACTTCAAAACAGAGAACGGAGAGCATTTTCAAGAGCCAAATTGCTGCACTTCTTGCCAGTGAGCCGAGAGTTAGCAATTTTCTTAGGTTTTCTTCCACTTTTGTAATCGGAGTGTCAACGGAGTAAAGGAGCAACTGTCGCTCGATCTCATCGTCCCATTCCCCAGAATTATTTTTTGTACTCGGGGATCCTCAGCGCAGGATCTCTCAGGCTTACTCGATTTTTGGTAGCTTGCGCCAATAAAAGAAAAGACAGTATTTTCTTCTTCTTTTTTGTGTGTCCACAAAAATGGCAACTCTGCTGGGGACAACTTTTTTCTCTGACGAGAAGGTGGTGACGCAATCCGATACCGACAAGTGGGGAGTACTCAGAAGATGCTGATCGTAAAGTTCGATCAACAGGCGTTCGAAGAGATGCTCTCAAGGGACGGCTCTAATCCCTCAAAATGGCGAAGCCATACAAGTCTCGCAAGACTTGGCTTCCGAAGGCTCGCTGTGCATATCCTGCTAGTGTCATAGCAGATATGCAGCTGAAGGACTCTGTCATATGGGCGTATGACTCTGCCACAGAAGTTCCAAACGGATAAGGCTTACACCATTTCGGGCTCTACTAGCCAAGTGACTCTTCCCTGCACAACCAACAACAGGGTGTTCAACACCCGAGACTTGGTAAAGGAAAATACTACGATGCCAGAATCGGGGTGTACGACAGTCTGGCCAAACCCGACGAGGCTCACAAACGAAGGAGGCCAAACTGGAAAAAAACAACGCTGCTCCACCAGGCATGCGCCCAAGGCCATGCGCCCAAGGGAGTGTTTAGGTGCATAGCCCCAACTAGAACACTTCTGTCTTAGCAGGCTAGACATCCAAAGCCATGCGCCCAAGGCTATGCACCCAGGCTCTCTAGATCCATGCTATACGTACACATCAAGGAGGCTCAGACATGCTGTCAAGGAGCATGCGCCCAAGGCCAGTCTTCAAGGCCTATGTGCCCATAACAAAAAGATAGGTCCCAACGCGTATTGTCCGGGGCTGTCTTTAAGGACATCACAGAACTTAGGTGTGGGGGTTGCCCTGTACACGAACAAAGTCTGGATGCGCCTACTCTCCTTACGAACCCGCATATAAAGCTCGGCGATGCATGCAACAAGGGTTGTAAGGCAAACGGCTATCTACATACATGACGGACGGAAAGACCTGAAGAAGCCAGTGATCAGACTAGCAAACGGCTAGAGGGTCTTGAAGCAGCATTCGCCAAGATCACTGATATGCTTACCAGCATATAGCAGTTCAAGCTACTGGGGCTATTCCTCCACTTCAACAGAACGTTTTGGCCCATGCTAGTCCGGCTCAACAACAACCCTCCTTCACTACAAAAGGAGTATCA
The DNA here is from genome assembly GCA_029216955.1 of Iris pallida. Classification (NCBI taxonomy): domain Eukaryota; kingdom Viridiplantae; phylum Streptophyta; class Magnoliopsida; order Asparagales; family Iridaceae; genus Iris; species Iris pallida. The sequence continues at coordinate 8,771,946 of JANAVB010040019.1, forward strand.
TCCCGTTGCGCCTCCTAAATCTTACGAATGTCGGAGGTGGTCCTTCACCAACAATGCCTGACATCGTTTGCAGCCGTTTCTAACCCCAGCTCAATCAATAGGATATAATTGATTTCTTGCTCGCTCGCCTCGACCATCTCGCACAAAAACGAGCTTCAAAAGATGGGAATATCTCAACCGTATCCCTCTGAGGGAGAATGCTACTTGCCCTCCTAACTAAAAGTCGCTGACGCTAAACTCATTTGACGGGTTGACTTCTCCTCGTCAGCACATGACGTACTTCAACACACAAACTTTGCACTTGCCCAGAGATGATCCGTTCCTATCGAAGCTGTTTATTAGCACCTTGCAGGGGTAGCCTTCGAATGGTTCTGCAGTCTGCCTGACGGGTGTATCAATTCATTCAAAGACTTAGAGAGGATGTTCCTCAACAGGTTTTACGAGAGCAATGCATGTTAGCATGTCCACACTCATTAAGACCAAGCAAAGGAGGACTGATTCTGTCATTGCCTTCATCGAACGCTCAGGCGGCTAGCACTGAAGATGCCCTTCGGCATACCAAACTCAGAACTTATGGAAACTTGTCGACATAACTTCCTTCTAAAGTAAAGTTTTGTCTGGGTATACATAAATATGATACATGGTCCGCTTTCATTAGGGCGATGATGCTGCTGAAAACGATGTTCCAAACTTGGAACTACTGGGGTTGAAGACACCCAAATCCGAAGACAAGGCAAGCATCCTCAAACTATCCCTGTTCATGGGGTAAAGGGAAAGAAGTCCTAAAGTTAACACATCCAAAGGAGCTTCCAATTCTCAGGGCACCTCCAACAAGCCTAAGGAGACTTTCTCCTTCGACGAAGATGATGTCATCACCATCTTCCACACATTGACAAAGGGATAAACTGACATTGCCTCCACCACGACGTCCTACAGAGGCGAGCCAACTCAATGATCCCAAGTACTGTCTCTATTATCAGTATGTGCATCACTCCACCAAGGACTGTATTGTCCTAAAGAAGAAGATACAACAGCTTATCGACAGTCAAGTGATCAACCTCGAAGCGGAAGACAAGGTCGTATCTGCTAACATAATCTCTCTTCAGTTTGGCGACTTTCCTCCTACAGAATTCCAGACGGTGTGGTCCGATCCCCAAGGCGATGATGGAAGTCATCAACCTACCACCAGCTCGCAACTCGACTTTGGTCCCACTCACAACTAAACGAGGCGAGATCTTGTGGGTCCACCCAGACCTTGACCAAGAAGTGACGCGGGGGTAGCACCTCCCAAAGCAAGAAAGGGTAAGAAATTTAAGCCATGCCATATGGTATCCTCCCCCATCTACGAGGTTCTATCTGGCGAGACGCGATCGGGGAAGACTTATCTTCAGACGTACGATCCCGCACAAGAAGAAGCAGTACCTCCTCAAGCTCCTGCTGCCCCCACAAGCTCAGAAGCCAGCCCGTCCAAGCCTCAAACCACGGACAAATCCAAGCAGAAGGAGACGCGGTTTGACAAATCTCTAAAGGCGCCAGCTCCCGAAGGCATGGATCACTTGACATACTAGCTCAGCAAGCCAATACACCTGCCAGGTTGTCTCTGTTCGATCTATTGCGACTCTCCAAAGAAATACGGAAGGCCTTAAGTGAGGCATTACTACACGCCGACTCTTACCTCGTTGAAGTTAAAGCCCCCTGAAGATCCTGTATTCTTCCACTGCCACAGTACTATGGAAGTGGTGTCCAACATCACCTTCTCATAGGAGGACATGCTACTCAAAAATAATGTCATGATAGACCCCTGTACTATATAGGTATATCGGGGCGATCAAGGTGGACCGCAAGCACATCGATCCAGGATCCTCCATCAGCATCATTCCTAGAAGTTTGTCTCAAATTTGGGAATCCCTCTGCACAAGCTATCCACAACCAACACAACTATCATGGCTTTCAATACTGGTCGAAGCCATCGCTGGAAAGATCCGTCTCAAATGTCAGATCGGAGATCTCCGAACGGAGGTTTCCTGCTATGTGATCGATGCCAATGTATCCTACAACGTCTTGTTGGGACGTCCATGGATACACGAAAACATGATCATTCCTTCCACACTTCAACAGTGCTTTAAGTACGTCAACAGCGACGGTGTCGTGAATATGGAGTTTGCCGATGTCGATCCTTTCAAGGGCATCGAAGCTTACTATGGAGATTCGGTACTTTACCAATCTCAACCCCCAAGGACGACGGCAATGTAGCTGACAATGAAGCTGAAGCAAGTCCATCCTTCGATGGTCCCCTGATTATCCGAGTCAAAGGACGTACTACTTCAAAAAGTACTCTGAAGCCTCTCACAATCTGGGTAAAAAGAAGAACCCTAACAAGGGCAAGCCACTGACCATCACTCTCAGCAAGACACCCCGGGAGGAACCTACTAATGCCCGTCCCACCAATCCTGAAGAATTATCCAACGTGGTAAACTCGGCCAAGACTGTGGCTCCTCTTCCAAATTATGATCCCCTCAATGAACATATCATTACTCATAATAATGTACCTTCAGCGGATAATTATCCCTGAAGAAGAACTTACGTATTTCCTTAGCAAAGGTTTATCTTTGAATTACTTCGATGTCTATCAATCTTAAACCACAACATAGATACGATATACGCTCTAGAGAATGGCATAGGACCACACCTCTGCATGCCGATCACAACACCTCACTTACGGGAAAAAGTTTGCCCTGAAGATAACCTCTACTTCATCGTTCCAGCCAGAAAGAAAGATGAAGAGTTGTCACGACCCACACCCTAGAGTAAGGCACGAACGTGAGTACGTCCAGCCTACACCGCAGTGTCGGCGGTAGAACGTTGTCCTAGGTCAACATCTAACAATATAAAGGTACATGTACAGTATATACTCTCCGAATGGAGGTGACATAGCAAATACAGTCTCAATCACAACTAAGGTAGAACAAGATAAAGATAGATAGATAATATCCAGAAAGAAGAAAACACAGAGATAATCAGAATTCTAAGTGTCTAAATAAGTACATATCCAAAATCTCAGAATCCATATACAGTAATCCATGAAAAGTAAAGACATCCTAATCTAAGGGAGTGTCATCCACTGCTAGTGGGTCCTGCTACTGGTCCAAGTCCAAGCACTCATCTAGGGTCGTACCGTAATATGTAGGGCAGAACGCCTCAGCCTCGTCCTCTGTAATATTTCAACAGGTCTAGTCAGGACAGAAGCGAGCACAGTATATCTCAACAAATCATAGCAGGTCAGGATATATAATCATGTTAGAGAGTAAGATACAAGAAACTGAAGGAAATAACATGAGAAAAAGGAAGACTGTAAATAAATAGATACAGTATATAGAGAACTATCAGTGACTAGTGATTAGAGCACAAGACGGTTATGTAAACGGCACGATGTTGTACACGAGTAACCTACAGAGGTTTGTACATGAGTAATCTACTGGATTGATTACATAACCACTTCTACTCCCCCGCCCAATCAATACACAAGGATCTAGCCAAGTTATGTTATTGTACAAGAAGTAAGTACACGAAGATCATGTGAATACATGAATATACACGATTTATACGATTTGTACACGAATGTCACGAATACAAGGAGTACACGATGATCACGATAAAGTACACGAACACGAATACCCGATGTATCCGCTAAGGGGATAATATCGCACGACAAGATCCATATAGTACTAATCCGTGTTTCCAACGTGTCAGCATCATGTAAAGTAATCTAAAGCAGAAAATATACTCCTAATACAGGATATAAATGATCAGAGATTGTACTCGCCTGTATCTGAGAATCTGAAGAATATCTACTGTCCGAGGAGTGGTGTTTGTCTCCTATAGAAAAGTACAAGTCACTATGAGTCTAAAAGATAATAAGATTCAAGTCAATGCATTCTACATGAATCTAGGTCAATATAGACCAAAGTCAACTTTTGGTCAACTCTGGTCAACCCTAGAAGTCAACTAGGTCAACTAGGTCAACCTAAGTCAAACAAGTCTATACTAGTCTAACTAGTCTATTCTAGGTCTAACAAGGCTATACAAGTCCAATCTAGACTCTCTAGGCAAACAACACACCCATAGGCCGTAGACTAAGAGCCCTAGTCTAGGCTATTAGGCAATACCATGCCTAAACCAACCATAACATACATATACACATGCCAATTCATATATTTACTATAATACACATATTGATATTTTATATAATAAGATAGTAACATACATTAGCATATAGGCTACCTATATGTATACCACAAATACAAGGATAGAGAAGGGACATATGTGATCATGTGTTCAAGTGTATGTGTGTGTTAGTGAGACATGGCATGAGGGTGTGAGGGTGTGAGGTAAAAGCAAAACAGTTAGCTAACTAGGAAATCTGAAAAAAATAGAGTGAATGGTGATTCAATCCACATTTAAATTCAAATCAGTGTAAATAAAATCTGAATCAACCTATTGCAAAACAGTGTACTTACTGTCAATAGGAAAACAGGAATGCAATTTGAATCAAACAGATAACTAATACCCAAAGAAATATGAGTATTAACATTCAGATTTTGGTTTAAAACTGGAATTCCATGAATGACAAACTGGAAATACATTAGGAAAATAAAAAAATGAGATAACAGTGAACACATTGTGTAACCTGGAATCAAATGGTGAAATCCAGAAATAGTGCTGATAAGCATGACAGTAACATGTAAACCATTTCAGTTAAAAGGGAATGAATAACAGTTCCCAGTCACAAATTCGAAGCCCAACTAATACCAAACATCCCAAATCAAGCACACAGCTAGAACTCATATAGAGAACCATATTAGAATCTAAAACATATAAGTTTCCTCATTAAATTGAATCAACATTCAGTTATAGTTTAAGAAGAAATCGATTCAGGTAATAGGAGAAAAACAGTGTATCTGTCAAGTATATTCGAATCAACTCATTGTCTAATTATCCCATTCCCAAACAAAAGCCAAATTCGAATGTAACATTAAGCTAAACATGAACTAACAATTATGTGGGAGTAATTGACAATGAAAAACATCAATTGAAATAGGATTAACAGTTAAGGAAATGGAAAATGAATGTGGTATCAGTAAACATACAATTAACCCAATTTCGAACCAAGTTTCACATCAATAACCTAAACTAACATGTAAAATCAATCAACAGGGATTAACAACATATACAGGATCTAATTTAGCAAATTAATCATATTTAAACCAATTAAAATGGATTAAACGAGAAACAAAAACCAGAACCGTGCACGCACAGTGCACGCCCCGTGCGCGTACGATACCGTGTCCGACACGACACGAGAGGTCGTATAACTCTAGAAACCTGTTTCAGTCACTGCCCGCACCGTGTGTCTAATATTACGTGTCCACGTGGTGTGTGCTGTACACAGGAGACCCCGAGTAGCAGGGGAAGCAACACTGCTCGCGCGCGAGTGGCACCCCGCGTGTTCCCGTGTCCACTACGACCCGACACAACACCAAAACGACCTAAGAACACCAGAAACCCATAAGCAACAATAAACCCTAATTTTCTATTCAAAAACAATCCAAAAATCAAATCGAAATGCCCTTTAGGGCATTTCATCAAACACATTCATGTAAGGACTGATACGTGTGATACGGACACGTATTGGACACGAAACCTAGGGATAGCTATACCTACAGTTAGGGTAGACCTAGGGATTCCTAAAAATGCAATAATAACAAAAATTTATGGTATGGATTAGAGATTTACCTAGGTTTGCAAAGGCTCAAAAAGCCCCAATGTAAGTGGATCCTCAAGCCACCAAAACTCCTTCAAATTGTCCACACTCTGAAATTTCTTAACACAAACAAGTAGAAGAAATTTAGAACCTATTGCAATTGGTTTGGATGGAAAAGGAATTAAATTGGATTTTCTAGGAATTTCTAAAGATGGAGCATACCTCTCTTTCCAACTTGAGAACTTTCTAAAGGAGGCTAGCCCTAACTTTGAGGAGGCATTAAATAGAGTGGAGGATTAGGTTGGCCAGCCATGGGAGTGTTGGGCTAGGTTAGGTTTCTACATGGTGTTGGGTTTTGGGCCTCTATGGGCTTAAGTCATTAATCATGACTTGTGAAACCACAAGCCATTCTCTAGCCAAATAAATTCCTATTCTCTCCAAATAAATTCTAATTGGTTGGATATCACTAACTTAGGTCAAGCTAGGGTTACACACTCTAACCAAGTAGTCATGACCTAGGTTAGCTTCTAGGACAGTCTCCTAAGTCATCCTGAGTCAAAGTCAATAATAGCACCAAATCAATTATACTAAAAATTACTAAAAATTCTAATAATTATAATTAATACTAAAATTCCAAATAATTCCAAAATTTTAAAAATGACTAAAATACCCTCAAGCTAAAATCTGGTAGTGACAAATCTACCCCCCTTAAAATAATTTTGTCCTCAAAATTAAAAGGGCGAAACTAACAGATGAGAAGGATAGATAATCATACCTCTTGGTGCAAACAAATATGGGTATCGCTCGCGCATCCCATCCTCTCGCTCCCAGGTCGACTCTTCCGGAGAATGATGCCTCCATGCGACGTGAACCAAAGGTATCACCTGGTTTCTCTGCACCTTCTCACGGCAATCCAGAATCTCCACAGGATGCTCTGGATAACTGAGAGTAGGTCCAACCTCAATCTCCGAATGATCGAGCACATGGCTAGGATCCGCCACGTACCGTCTCAACTGTGATACGTGGAATACGTTGTGAACTCCCACAAGTGCAGGTGGCAAGTCTAGCCTGTATGCCACGTCACCGACTCTCCCGCTGATAACGAAAGGGCCGATGAAGCGCGGGCTAAGCTTTCCACCTCCACCAAAATGTATCGTACCACGAGTCGAAGATATCCGCAAAAAAACCATATCTCCAACCTAATCACAAGCAAGGTCTCAAGTTAATAAAAATCAAACACGATCAATCAAACAAACAAAATACAACCTACTTCCAATCTTATCTTTAAATCTGTACCTCAAACTCCAACGGCCTCCGGTGGCTATCGACCCAGTACCGATGTCTATCCTGCACCACGCAAGTCTGTCCCTGATGAGCTTTACCTTCCAGCTGCGTCAATAACCATCTCTGGTCCCAGTAAAGCTCGCTCTCCAACGTCACCCCAAGATAAGGGTGTACGACACCTACGCCCGTATAGAGCCTCAAAAGGTAACATCTTAATGCTGGCCTGATAACTGTTGTTATAAGCAAACTCCATCAAATATAGATGATCCTCCCAGGAACCTCCAAAATCCAGGACGCACGTCCGCAGCATATCCTCTAGTGTCTGAATAGTCCTTTCTGACTGTCCGTCCGTCTGGGGGTGGTATGCAGTACTAAACTTGAGCTGAGTGCCCAAACTAGTCTGCAGACTCCTCTAGAAATGGGAAGTAAAGCGATTCCGATCTGAGATAATGCTGAAGGAAACTCCGTGAATCATGACTATCTACCGCATGTACAACTCCGCAAGCCTCTCTGTAGACGTACCCACCTTGAATGGCAAGAAGTGGGCCAATTTGGTCAACCTATCAACGATAACCCAAATCGTGTCTTTTCCTCCTGGTGTACGCGCAACCTAGATATGAAATCCATGGTGATATTCCCACTTTCACTCTGGAATGGGCAACGGCTGCAATAATTCTCCGGGCCTCTGCCTCTCTGCCTTAACCTGCTGACAAACTAAGCATCTAGATATGAAGCGAGCTACCTCCCGCTTCATCCCGTACCACCAGACATGCTCTCGCAGATCCCTGTACATCTTGTTGGCACCAGGATGTATAGATATAATGCCTGTGGTTCGTATTATATTTCTAGAATACATGTACGTATCTATTCTGTATTGCATGATTCCTTATTTAGCTTGCATCTTGGCTTGGTTATTTCTTGGCTTGGTTCGGCTTGGCTCGGTTTTCTTTGGTTCGATATGAACCAATGTGAACCCCCTACCTACCACCACCTTGGTATTTATTAGCCCTCTTTATTCTCTCTTCATTTATCATCTTCTTCTTCATTTACTTCCCTACCTACCAGAGAGAGAAGAAAGGTCTAGGCAAGTGCAACTTGCTTCATGAAGAAACTCTAATTTTATTGCTTCATTCTCTTCCTTACAGCATTTTGACTAACTTTAGAACTTGGCATTTTCACTTTCCATGGCTAGATTTTTGTAGATCTATAATTACTTTATTTTCGGATTTCTTGGGTTTTGATCTACTTAATCTTGTTATTTCTATGTTTTGATGGTTCCATGTTGTAGAGAATTTTGTTCTACCCTATTTTGATCTATGGAAGTTCGGATTTGGGCTCCGGATGAAAGTTTTATGAAGCTTGGAAGGCATGGGTTCCTAGTGTTCTTCTCCTCGGAATTTTGGAGAAGAAGAACAGTCCCCTGGCGCATGGCTATACTTGACCGCATGAGTAGTCATGCGACAAGTCGCCATCAGCCGCATGAGACCCTTGTACTTCTAAACCGCATGAAACTTAGTCCCAGCTGTCACCCTCAATTCCCGTATTTTCCGTATTTTCCTGTATTTCGTATTTTACTCGTATCTGGATTTTGGCATGTATTTTTATTTTTCTCAGCTTGTGGAATTTCGGTATTTCTCGTATTGGGTTTTTGGCTTGGCTCGATTTTATTGGGGATGGTTCGGTTTGGTTCGGTTTTATGTGTTGGAACACCCTAGCCCTATGCTACCCCTCATCCCCACCACAACTCCCCTCTTTATAACTCCACCTACCACTCTCTCTCTTCATAAACACCATTAATTTCCTTCTTCTTCTTCTTCTCCTTCCTCCACAACCCCCAACCCCTAGGCAAGTGCATCTTGCCACTACATGAGGACCCTCTTTTCTTTGTCCATTTGCTAGTTTAGGACATGGAGATCAACATTAGTTCTTGGGTTTTTATGATTTGGAGTCTCTGTTGATGTAGATCTAAGTTATTGCTATTTTCGAATTTTACATGTTTTGATCCACTTTGGTTGGTTTTCCTTGAGTTCTGATGTTTCCATGTGGAAGAACTTTCAGTTTCACTCCAGTTGGAGCCTTAGAAATCCGGATTTGGAGTTCGGATGGCCAAGTTATGAACTTTTGAAGTTTTGGTTTCAGCCATGGTGTTCTTGCTATTTGGAGAAGACAGTGAACAGTGTGCAGAAGCTGTTTAGCTACGCATACTGAGCTACGTACGCTCTTTAGCGCTGCGTACGCAGGCTTGAGTACGCTTCCTGTTGGAAGCGTGTCTCCTTGAGCGTGCGTGACTTTTCATGCAGCGCTCCCTGTAGCGTGCGTGACTTTCACGTATGCTGCTTCCTTGAGCGTGCGTGACTTTCACGTATGCTGCTTCCTTGAGCGTGCGTGACTTTCACACACTGCTTTCTGTAGCGTGCGTAACTTTCACACACTGCTCCCTGTAGCGTGCGTGACTTTCACGTACACTGCTCCCTTGTGTGCGTGACTTTCACCTACGCTGCTCTCTGTAGCGTGCGTGACTTTCACATACGCTGCCCCTTGAGTGTGCGTGACTTCTCAGGTACACTGCTCACTGAGGTGCCTTGGTACGCAGACTTGAGTGAGCCTTGCGTACGTGCTTTTGCACGTATGCTGCCCCCTGACCCCTTGTTTAGTCCACTGACTCTTGGAGTTTTGTTTTATTTCTTTAAGCTTGGCTCTTCTATAACCCCGTATTTTGATATTTTATTAGATATTTTATGCCCATTTTATATCCTTACGCCTTTTTGTCATGAACTTGATTTTACTTGTTATGTTTGGAATGACCATTGTGCATGACTTAGTATGGCAAGGAACTAGCATAACACGACAGTGACCCGTAGTGGTGCACTCTTGACATGACCAACATGACTTGATAGTGGCCCATGGCGGCGCACTCCTGACTTGACATGACTTGATAACCTAACTTGACCTGTCTTGACACCGTGGGTGGTTCTTTCTTGCTTGCTTGTTAATCCACTTGTCCAATCTTGCATCATGTCTAGGATGGAACTCCTGAGTACCACGATCAGGAGTACCTACTAAAATGGATTAAGGTTAATAACTAGAAAAACACAGTAGTCATGAAGAGATGACACAGCTACAGGCAATTCCGTTACCTGGGTGCTCTTGGGATCTGTAGCCTGCCGTCGAGTAGGGCACATTTCCAGCGCACCGTCGAGTGTTGCACCCTCTAAGTCACCTAAGGGTACATTTGTCTTCTGGGCGATGTACCCACCTGAATTCAACCCCTAATTTTCGACCTGGGTAGCCTGGATGGTCTGCAGGGCTTGTGGCTGTGGAACAATCTCACTGCATCTTGTTAGTAATTAGGCCTGTGATAACCCTAGTTAGTTAAAGTAGTAAGCCGTAGTATCTGCTTGGCCGTGATTGATTGAATGAAGTAAACCAGTCCGGGCTTGTCTTGATCCAGTACCAGCTTGTTTCCTGTCTTGATTGCTTATATTATTCTTGCCGATAAATGGTGGGAAACCAAGCTCTGTTCAGATGAAGGGTTACAACCCCGGTCCTTGTTTGGTTTACGGGTTGTAACCTGGCTATCGGAATAGTTCCATGGTTATCTCGTCGTATATCATCCTGACATATTTTCATAACTCTAGTTTTAATATTATATCTTCTTGTGTTAATGCTGGCTTTTGTTCTTATTTCGTGGCCCCCTTGTGGTACTTGCTCTTTCTGGGGTTGACCTAGCTGGTTTTGTGTGGCCAGATTTCGGAGCAGCTCCTGAGGATCTACCAAGCTTCCAGCCCAATGGTGACAACTAGACGGAACCCGGGCCAAGAGTGGGTTTTCTATTTTGTTTCGTTCACTCTATTGTAAAGTTATTCTTTTGAGGCGTTTAGCCGACGAGCACCTGTTAGCTCGATGCACTTTTACTTACTGTTGCCTACGGGCTGTAAACATGATTAACAAATCCTAGGGTTGATCATGTATGACTTAAACTCTTGCTAGTCCTAATATTTTGTACGACTAGCTTCATGATCAGCTGATATGTAATATTTGGGACGCCTTTTATTGTATTTAATGATCATACATCTTGTAATTATATTATTTGCTTGAGATTGAGACAATAGGCTTGACCTTAAGAGACTGTTGGCTTGTAGTAAACCCTCATATCTAGACAGCCGTGACCGTATAGTTGAGATGTATTCTATTTCAATATACGTAGCTGGCTATGTCTGCCCCCGCTCTCCAGTATTCTGGTTCTGGGGCGTGACACCAGCCGCATGAGGCTGAGTCTCATACTCAGCCGCATGGGCTCATTTCCCATCAGCTGCATGAGTCTACATGGACTTAGTCGCAGGGCTGGAAACGAACTCTTCTCGAGCCGCATATGCAACTGTTTCCCCCAACCGCATAAGCCATCACATTGACCCAGCCTCATGCGCCCTCACTTCTTGGGCCGCATGGGTTTTGCTATGTGAGCCGCATGGACTTGAGTTTGCCATCAGCCGCATGAAGACCCCTTTCTAATTCGAGCCGCATATGCGCTCACCTCCCTGAACCGCATAACTCAAGCACTTGCCAGCCGCATAGGCCCTGATCCCCGAGCCGCATGAGAACCCTAGACCCTGGCCGCATGGACTTCTGAGTCCGGGTCGCATGATCCCGATTAATTCCAGCCGCATGCGCCTTTGCATTTCCAGCCGCTGGCATCCTTGTACTTCTAGCCGCATGCGTCCCCTCCTTTCCTGGCCGCATATGACTGAACCGCATGACTTTTTCATGGTCCTGTGTACTATTATTTATCATTATTTGCCCATGTTTCGTAACTCCTTTATTTGATATTTTACGCCCATTTTATATCCTTACGCCTTTTGTCATGAACTTGATTTTACTTATATGTTTGGAATTGATAATGGAGCACGACCTGACAGTGACCCGTCGTGGTGCACTCATGACAAGAAAACCTGGCATGACCTGATAGTGGCCCGTCGTGGCGCACTCCGGACTAGTACACTTGATATGATAAACCTCACATGATTATCTAGAATAGCTGTTGCGACGGCTACCTGACATGACATGACCTGTATAATTACCTGGACACCGTAGGCGATTGTGCTTGTACAAATAATCCAGTCCTGTCTTGCATCATGTCTAGGAGGGGACTCCTGAGTACCACGGTCAGGAGTACCTACTGAAATGGACTAAGGCTAATAACTAGATTAATACAGTAGTCATGAAGAGATCTCCCCGCTACAGGCAATCCCGTTACCTGGGCGCGCCTGGGATCTGTAGCCTGCCGTCGAGTAGGGCGTATTTCCAGCACACTGTCATGTGTTGCACCCTTTAAGCTACCTAAGGGTACATACGTTCCTGGACGATGTACCCACCTGAATTCAACCCCTAATTTCGACCTGGGTAACCTGGATGGTCTGCAGGGCTTGTGGCTGTGGAATAATCTCACTGCATCTTGTTAGTAACTAGGCTTGTGATAACCCTAGTTAGTTAAAGTATCAAGCCATAGTTTTGCTTAGCCGTGAAATGATTGGATGGAGTCTAACCAGTCTAGTCTTGCCCTGATCTTGTTCCAGATTACTGCATGACCAGGATGCCTGTATTTATTTTACCGATAAATGGTGAGAATTCCAAGTCCTGTTCAGACGAAGGGTTACAACTCTGGTCCTTGTTTGGTTTACGGGTTGTAACCTGGTTATCTGAATAGTTCCGTGGTTATCTCGTCGTATATCATCCTGATGTATTTTCTTTATTTCCAGTTCTTACTATTTATATATTTCTCTTGTGCTGATTGCTGGTTTTAGTTCCTAAGTGAAGCTTCCTTGTGGCACTTGCTCTTTCTGGGGTCTGACCCAGCTGGTTTTGTGTGGCCAGATTTCGGAGCAGCTCCAGAGGATCTACCGACTATCCAGCCCGATGGTGGCGACCAGACGTAACCCGGGCAACGAGTGGGTCTATTTTTTGCTCTTCCACTTTATTGTACAAATATTCTTTGAGGCGTTTAGCCGACGAGTACCTGTTTAGCTCGATTGTACTTTACTTACTGTCTGTCTACGGGCTGTAACATGATTGACAGATCCTAGGGTTGATCATGTATGACTAAACTCTTGCTAGTCCTGACATTTTGTAACGACTAGCTTCATGATCAGCTGAATATGTAATGTTTGGGACGCCTTACTATTGTATATTTAATGATCATATATCTTGTAATTTTTACTTACTTGCTTGTGATTGAGACAATAGGCTTGTTCATGACCATAGGAGACTGTTGGCTTGTAGTAAACCCTCATGTATCTAGACAGCCGTGACCGTATAGCGAGATGGAATCCATTTCAATATACGTAGCTGGCTATGCTTGCCTCCGCTCTCCAGTATTCTGGTTCTGGGGCGTGACATGGTTTAAGTGGTGGCCCATGCAGGTCTTGTAAATCAAGATATGTGAGGGTTTACCGAATAGATGTCTCAATCAGTATTCGTCCTTGATCTCTGCTCGTATCTTCTGAATCCCTGGATTCTTGTCTGATCATATGCTTGTATCTTTGATCTGTCCTGGTCCTTTTATTGTTCCCTATGTCGTCTTCTTCAGCGGCATTATTCGTGGTCCTACCGATCAGCAAGGCGGAGCACCTCCGCGGACCAGCAGCAACCCGGAGATCAAGTCCAGCACTCCGGAGTAGCCTCCAGAGTCGAGCCTACTGGAGAAGAGCCCCTAGTTCAGCCAGTTCAGCCTACCGAACCTGATGATGGCACCTTAGTAGGACTCGTCAGGACCTTGATAGCTTCTCAAGATCGTCATGGAGATGCCTTGCAACAGGCAGTGACGGATGCTTTGACCAGAGGAGGTCATCAGGGTAACAGCGCGGCCAACAGCTTCAAGCCCTTGAACCTCCATTCTTCGACGGTAGTGAAGATGCTATGACGGCAGATGCATGGCTTCAGGATACAGAGGTGGTTCTAGAAGCAGCCAAGACTCCAGAGAATAAGAAGGTAGCCGTGGTGCGCCTGCAGTTGTTAGATCTTGCCTGCAGCAGGTGGACAGCGCAGGCGTTGGAGTAGCAGCCTATTACGTGGGCAGTATT
>JANAVB010040019.1:8786079-8903579 GCA_029216955.1 Iris pallida
TGGGCTGGGTTTGTTAACACTGCCTATTATATATTAACATATATAACTCTATATGTATACATATCTAGTTACCTATGTATTTATATATATACGTATATACCCACATTTACACACATGAAATATTTATATATATAATATGTATATACACACATGTACAATATTATATATATATACATTCACACATATATATATATATATATATATATTTTTTTTTTATATAATATATATATATATATATATATTTTACTATTCATATAGTATTTTGATATATACATAAAATACATACTTTTTATTTCTTATTTACATATATCTATAATATAAATATCCAAGTACATGTAACATATATATGTATATACACACGCCTTATATATATATATCTATATATTCACACATATATAATCAATTAATAATAATATTTAATAATAACCTCAATAATATAATAATGATAATTATAATAATGACAATAATAATAAGGAGATTCAACAAATCAATAGTGGTGTATATACCATTATGCACCGTCCAAGAATCCCAAAATGTGCAAGGACCTATTTATACAACTATTATTGAATATCCAATAATGACGATATTTATAATATTTAAAAATAAGAATATTTAGGAATACTTATTAGATCATTAAAATGTAATACGACACAATCATACAAAAAATGCACCAACACGAATGTCATTGGACGTACCGCATGACTACATGGGCTTGGGCTCAGTTCGGGTTCAGTTTGACTGGTTTGGTGCGACCGGGTCACCTAGACGTCAAATAATATTGATAATGAATAATTAAACTATTTATAATGGTCATGTCACAACTTGGCCTCGTTTTCCAAGTTAGGACATCTCTATGGCTCGGCCTTCCTTAGCATGGCTACTACACTGGTCAAGGCACGCCACTGCACTATCCGTGCCATGATTCCTAGTCGTCTGGTACTTCAAAACTCAACTATGGCTAAAGTCATCTACTGTAATAATTAACTAAATAATTATTTACAAAAATCTAAAAATCACCAATCTAATAAAATAAATAATAATAATAATATATTCTAATTTCCGGGAAGGGCAGCTACAAATCTACCCACCTTAAAAATAATTTCGTCCTCGAAATTCTAATGTACAACTATTCCTTAAATTCAAAGGAATCTACCATTACCTTAATCTCCTCAAATTTTTAATTCCTCAAAAATAGTTTATATCCTCCTCCTAACCATTTTGTAACTACGAAACTCCGAGAACTGCTACCCACCTTTGGACACACTACTCATTCAAAGCTGTCCCTACAACTATATAATCATCCTGACTAGTTGCTACAATTGCTACCAATAAATATCTACTGTATATGGCACCTATAAACCTCTCCTATCTATCAAGCAACCCAAAATTTTAACAAGCAACAACTTACACATGTAGTTAAGAATTATTGGTAAATTTCAATAATCATGACCAATAGTCACTCTACAATATGAAGGACAGGAAGATAAGGAAGAATAATCGAGAGCAATTATGGAGTTTCAAGAGTAGTAGAGAGTATCCAATGATGCAGATAGAGAGAGTGTTTATGAACCTATAGTCTTATTCGCTAGATTGGGTTACTCTAGTCCAATCACTTGCGAAATCGAAGAACCCTTCGTTTCCTAGAGGGGCTTGCAATCCGTGCAATACAGAAGTTCCGTTCTCGAAATTCTCAGCAGGTTCCATAATAGAACGAAATTTGAGAAATCGAGATTGTGATCTTTTCCGTGGTTATTAATCACACAAACAAGGGATATAAATGCAATACAAGATCGTATCGCGACTTCCAGGTAGATGGAATAAGGGTTACGGATGGCTTCACATTCTAAGAGGTGGTGACTACGTAGCAGGTATAGGGGCCTATTTCAAACAGTTCGGTTTTATAGTCCAAAATACGGTGGTATGCATGGATGGGTTCTACTGGGTCTTAATGGGCTCCCTATTGGACGTCAGTCATTGGTTGGATGAACATTGGATTTCAATCTATATGGACTGGACAAGATTCCGAGGTAAAACTATTCCTACCAGAACAGGGTATTCTAGAATAGGTTTCTACCCAAGGGTTGAGCTAGTTGTCCGTCGGGTTGGTTAGCTAGGTTCATAAAGTCCAAAACGCTCCTTCGGTAACTTTTGTGTTTAAGTAGCACTTGGGGCCTCAATCAAGTGGCACACTAGTAGAGTGTGCATAGTGGGCTTCGAGTAGATCACCACCATATATTGGGTCAAAGGAACTGAGTCAAGGTTGAGGCTCTAGTGGAAATAGGGAGGCATACTGGGTAGGTACTATGGTAAAGGTTATAGCTAGTCCTTTTGTCCTGAAAGTCGTACCATAAAATAGAGTACAAGGGGATGGGTTTGAGTGGGACATGATATACCTAGATGAAGGTGGACTCGTCTAGATCTTACATATGAATTTTGTGGGGACGTAACAGCTGGTCTCGTGCTCCGAATATTAATGGCACGGCCGGGGGAACAAAATGGTCTAAATGGAAAGTGCGAGTTCATGGGGGCACTAATCATCATCCTAAGGGAAGTTATTCTAATCATTCGGTAATCCTGGTATATCCTAAAAAATTTAGAAGGCTCGCAGTCTACCCACCTTAGCAGCTAGGATATGGGTTTAGAAAATTCCAAAATCCGGATATTGTGCTTCGACTCTTGTAAATGAAGAATAAGGCACGGCGTGACGGGATACGGTAGATATAGTCAAGTCAGGGGTCGTTCCTCAATAAAAGGAAAACGAGTGTGTACGAGCAACCCATGGTTTATAAAATAGAGTGATCTACTCGTCCATTATACAAGAGTTATTGACAGGGTAACCCAACTCTAAGGCACATCCTATGAAAAGATTTCTAACGACTGGGTCACAATTTCTATTTGTGTTGAGCCTTCCAGACTATTGTTGCAGGGGTTCCAGTTAAAGCAAGCTTCAAACAAATCGTTAGAGGTTCACAATAATTGGTCTCCTGAGCATAGGTAGTCTCCTAGGTTGGTATTTGATCAAGGGAAGATCATAATCATTTTCAGATTCCAAGGACTAGAAGATTAGGATGGTAGGTTTAGGGTCGAAGGAGGACGAGTAACTTGAGGCAAGGTTCCAGTCATAGGGCTGGCCGATGGTAGCTACACTTGTGTATACAACCATCATAGCCATGGGGATACTCTATATCTCACTACTAATTATAAACTTTCGTCTTTCCAAATCAGTGAAAAGACAAAACAATAGGGTTCAAGGGAGATGTCACTGAACACAACTACGTGATTCAAAGGCGGATGTATAATTCAAGAGGAATTGTCAAAGCAGTCGCGGATGAGATCCTGGAGACATCTATATCTCAATCCACGTAGGGTAATTAGATGAAGAGCGAACCAAATGCATCATGGTTGATCAGACCGTAATACATTGATTCTGATTAGATAATATGTTAGCAGGCGTCGCCACTAAACATATGTCTTGAATCAAGCTCGAGAACAGAGTGAGCTTGCAAACTAGGCTATAGTAGCCGCATTGGTCAAGATAGTCGAAATACAAGTATGCGAGATTTTTGAAAGAATGCACAAATAGTTCGAGTTTTGCGAGAATCAAACCTTATCCGGTGTTCTTGCTTATACGGTCTTCTTACTATCTTCTTATCCACAAGGACTTGGTCGACTAATGGGTTATGGACATTCTAAATTCCATATTCTAGGTAAACCTATTTGTGTCAGTCAATTACCTCGTCAATAGATCACAAGGACCACGGAATGCTAGGTCGGGAGACACGCTACCCAATCTCACAGAACTTCCACTTCTATTGGCTTCGGATCTTATAGAACATACAGGGCACTGTCCTATCCTTTATGGTATCCCAAACTTATAATCATGTTTGAAGTCATTTCACTGCAGATTACGCCTCGCCCGTATACTCTGGCTGTGGTAACCCTTGGTTTCGTAACTCAACATGATACCAAATCGAACACTTCTTAACTCCATCCAATATTGGCTCAAGGGTATCTACGATCAAGAGAGGACCACTAGCCATAGTTTTGGCAATATCCCATCACCTATATTTTCTTAAAATAATTTCACCTCTAGGGGTTGTGTCTCGCCAGTGCGCTGCTGGCTGCAGTGAGTCCATAGTCTCCATAATTCAAATAAATGGCGACAGTGCGCTGTTGTCCTGCCATTATGAGTCAACTAATATTCTTTTAACTATATCTGTAAAGCTTTATGGGCTTCTATAGATTCAAATAATTTGACTAGGAAATAAGCGTAAACGTTTGTCCTATCAGTCACAACCCTTAAAATAAAGGATTGAACAGGGAGAAATAACTGAGGACAAAAGAAATATAAACATTCTAACTATTCCACGTGTATTCAAGCCTTTGAGGAAAAACTTGAATCAAAACTAACCTGAGGTTCATCTATGGATAACATAAAAATAACAATTCTTAGGGCAAAATAGGAACTAAATAGGCAATTTGACTAAGATATGGTGACGATATCCAAGGAGGCAAGAGAATAAATTGAATAATCTATCAAGGCTAGATCATTAATTCTATGAAGCCCTGCCTTACCAAGGGAATAAACTATCCAAATTGGATTACATCGTCGTATCAAGAGATAATAGTGTACCAAGGGGGATCTAACAAACTATCAACATTAATAACTCCTCATCTAAATTGCATGGCCTAGACTACCCATTGGTAAATTTGTATAAGGGACTCCTAGTCCTAGTCATTCTCGTAAATTAAATTAATTTCTAATTCGTGAATGAGCATTTCTAGTCGCAGGCTCGCAATAGTACGACTAACTTAAGTACTATCACGAGTTCGCATGATTTGCAAAGACTGACCTGCATGGGCCACCACAAAAACTTGTCACGACCCGCACCCTTTTTTTTTAAACGGATACGAGACGTGTCCAAGCCAGCCTACGCCGCAGTATCGCGGTAGAACGCTGTCACGGCCATGAAGATCAAAATCACAAATAATGCTCATTCACAAAATTAATTTAATTTACAATGATCACAAGTTTTACATTTGTAGAAAAATATAAACTTGTACAAATAAATGAATGACTACAACTCAATAATCTAGCTAGTCTCTAGGCTTTGTCTGCAAGTATTCCCGTCACTCCCCAAGCTAAGTGAATCCACGGCTAACCTAAAATGTTGGTTTCCAGTCAGGAATGGAACGAGCACAATTCACTGAATGCAATTTCAATAAAGAAAATGACTATAAAACAGAGGTTAGACATCAATTATGAGGTTTGAAAATAAACAGTAAATACGAAAAACCAATATCAATAAATAGACACAAAAATACTTTCCCCAACTGTTAGAAGTACCGTTGATATGTGATCAGTCTGGGCCACTACACCGCACGGTCTACGATGTCTACTTGCAGAAAAGTAAGCACTGTCTACGATGTCTACTTGCAGAAAATAAGGACTGTCTACGATGTCTACTTGCAGAAAATAAACACTGTCTACGATGTCTACTTGCAGAAAATAAGCACTGTCTACAATGTCTACTGCAAAAAATAAGCACTGTCTACGATGTCTACTACAGAAAATAAGCACTGTCTACAATGTCTACTGCAGAAAATAAACACTGTCTATGGTCGGATCACACATCCTTGGTACTTCTCATTCCCGACTCAATAATTTATAATAGAAAATAATCTCATAACCAATAGCCAATCAATGAAATATAGTGAAAATCAATATCGAAATGCAGACAATAAACTGTACTCGCCTGTGGTCCTCTGCTGGTGAAACCGACAATCTGAACTAGTCAATGTGCCACAATAGTCAAAACCCGTACAACAGTCCCCGAAAGCTGAAATAAACATTGCCAATGTTCTCAGAATAGTCAAATTAGCTAGGATCGCCTGTCCTTAAGTCCAATCCTGGACACAGGGGCAAAATGGTAATTTGGGCAAAAACGATGTCCGCCGTTGGACCCGCTTTGCACCGAAAAGCGTGTCAGAGTCAACGGTCTCTAAAGTCATCAAACTACATGTCTACGGATCCAGTTTTCCGATACGAACCCAACCGTATGTCCAGAGTTGGATTCCGGCGGGCCGTGCACAAAATCGTCCGTTGAGTGGGACCGTGGGGCCCGCAAAACGGTGATTTTATCAACGGTCTCAGAATTGGACCAAACTTGGCAGTGCAAGGACCAGAAAAATGATACGGTCTTGTTGGTGCAAGTTTCGTCTCGATCTGACGAACGTGCACAAAGTAATTGAAGAATTTACAAAGTACACGATACGGAGAATTTCGACGGATACGCATCAAATTCGTCGCGTACACGCGACCAATTCGAATTACGTCAAAGACCTACATGACTATGAAGCCGTTACGCAGCTTTCGATACCTTCGATTCACGACCACGTCGTCCAGGATTGGCGTGACGCACGTCGTGTGGAAGAGTTTTTATTGAATTTTCACAGTTTTGAAAACATTATTTTCTAGAACTTTGAAGGTTGATTTCTTCGTGCATAGTTCATGAAATTCGAAACTACGAATTAGGTTATGAAGCCCTACATGTCTTCTAAAAGTGTCTTCAATTAGTTTTTCGAAATCGTGCATGGTTAGGGACAAAACTGGTCGCAAACTACAGTATTTGGACTGGTACCTGTCCTATTTTTGAACGGGTTTTCACTCGACTTTGAGTCAATTTATTCGGCACTACAGCGCATGAGAATTAAACTTATTTGAAGGGAATCTAAGAGGTTATGTCGGGGTCATACCTGAAGAAACGGCTCGTTAAAAGGACGAGCGTGCGCGATGAAACGTCGTCACGAAGATGCCTCCCCGCGCTTGCAACTGCTGTTGCTTCTGCGCGTTCTCTCACGCGCGCGCGGGGATCGCGGCGGCCCTGGCCGGCGCTCCGGCGGTTGCCCGACGGTCGTGGTCGGCGGCGTGGGGGCACGTCAGGTCGGGGTTGCATAGGGGTTAGGGTTTTGATGATTCTTCTCTCTCGATCTCTCGATGATCTATAGGTTTTATACTAAACCGAGCGGGGATTCTCTTATACAGCAGTCGGGTTTGAATAACTGGGGGTCGATGCTAATACTGCTGTGGTGGACTGTGGGGAATTGAGGGGAGCTGGCCTCGTGGGCCTAGTTGGGCGGGGGCTGGCCTGGCTAGTGAGCGGGCTAGCTCGATTTGTTAACACTGTGGGCTGGGTTTGTTAACACTGCCTATTATATATTAACATATATAACTCTATATGTATACATATCTAGTCACCTATGTATTTATATATATACGTATATACCCACATTTACACACATGAAATATTTATATATATTTATATATGTATATACACACATGTACAATATTTATATATATATACATTCACACATTATATATATATATATATGTATATTTACTATTCATATAGTATTTTGATATATACATACAAATACATACTTTTCTTATTTCTTATTTACATATATATATCTATATATATAAATATCCAAGTACATGTATACACATATATATGTATATACACACGCCTTATATATATATCTATATATTCACACATATATAATCAATTAATAATAATATTTAATAATAACCTCAATAATAAAATAATGATAATTATAATAATGTCAATAATAATAACGAGATTCAACAAACCAATAGTGGTGTATATACCATTATGCACCGTCCAATAATCCCAAAATGTGCAAGGACCTATTTATACAACTATTATTGAATATCCAATAATGACGATATTTATAATATTTAAAAATAAGAATATTTAGGAATACTTATTAGATCACTAAAATGGAATACGACACAATCATACAAAAAATGCACCAACACGAATGTCATTGGACATACCGCATGACTACATGGGCTTGGGCTCAGTTCGGGTTCAGTTTGACTGGTTTGGTGCGACCGGGTCACCTAGACGTCAAATAATATTGATAATGAATAATTAAACTATTTATAATGGTCATGTCACAACTTGGCCTCGTTTTCCAAGTTAGGACATCTCTATGGCTCGGCCTTCCTTGGCATGGCTACTACACTGGTCAAGGCACGCCACTGCACTATCCGTGCCATGATTCCTAGTCGTCTGGTACTTCAAAACTCAACTATGGCTAAAGTCATCTACTGTAATAATTAACTAAATAATTATTTAAAAAAATCTAAAAATCACCAATCCAATAAAATAAATAATAATAATAATATATTCTAATTTTTGGGAAGGGCAGCTACAATGTAATGTGACGCTCTATCTTTGCATTCTGAGATCGGAGAAGGTCATCCCTTTGCCTCTTCAGATCATCTAGACGGCTTGAGGCAAATTGATGCAGATCGATCACCTCTTCCAGGCGCCTCCTAGCTGCTGTGACTGATGCACGGGTCCTGGCCAGTTCAGCTTCCAGCTCCTAGATGCGAGCCTGACCCTTGATCACTTCTCTGTCTTTTTCTGCTTCTCGGCCTTGTAAAGTTCAATAGAGGAAGTTGCCTCAGAAAAGATACTATATAATTGTCCAATGCGGCTCACCGTTCCTCGTATTAACGAGCTATGGCCTCACACTCAGCATCCACCAGTCTATGTATATTTTATCTTGTAAGCTTTTGGTAAGACTGGATAGGCTCCTTGAGCTCCGTCAGGATCTGCTTTATGGTACTTGCCCTTTCAGTGTTCCCCAGGTTGCGTATGGCGTCAATTGGATAGAGAGAAGACATCCTTGCAAAATCATAAGAATAATTCTTCTCTAAGGCCAACTGTACTAGAGAACGTAAAGAGCTAAAGCAGGCATCCGTATATGTAACGCCCCAGTCCTAAAATATGTAGGACCAAGTACGTGAACATGCTAGCTGAATATGTACGAAGAATACTCTAATATATGGAATCCTCATATATGCACATAAGTTGTAAATAAAATAATCACAGACCAGAATAATATAATCTAATCTCATCACAGCTCAACACACAAGATAATAGAGTCCAAATAAATAAATAAGAGTATCATAAGATAGCCGGGTGAACATGCTCACTCCAAACAGCTATAAAAATAGTCTCACAAGATCAGAGTCCAACCTCCACAAAATAGAAAGAAATGAGATGTAAAAATAATGTCCACTAATGTCTCAAATAAATAATAGATTAGAAATCAGTAAAGACTGCCTCGTCATCGATGTAGGATAGCTCCAACGCCGCTCTGTACTCATGTGGAAAATTGTCTAACCCTGGAGAGATAACCAGGTCCTTAGAGGGACATAGCAAGATATAAGAAAACACCATGACATATAAACTGTGATAATATAATAAGAGAAAAGGTATACTTGTAATCGGGTTCCTGACCATTCTACTATGAATATGCAGTTGAGATACAATCCTTCGACGCATGAGCCCTGGCTGAATATAGGATCCAGTATAGTCCCCTCTTGGGCACCAGTGACCAAGCACACGACGTTCCAAGAACGACAGTGGCCAACCTGAGAGGCTAAACATACCCGTATCTCCAGCGAAGCTTCCAGGTTACAAGGGAAGTGCAATCGAAGCCCATACGTCAGGTATTGTTCTTCCCACCCAATGCCTAGTATCATCATTTCCATGACTGACATGTACCTCTAGTATCCGCCAAGTCTTCTAGCATGCAACTCTATTGGCAGTTACCCCTATCCGTCGTACGCTCCATACATATCGGTGGCCAGCCGACTACGCGGATACATGTCCTACATGTGACTCACATCACATGATACAACAAGTGTCAAGGCCGTATGAGATATACCAATACCTCAACATCAATGGGTGGTCACCAGACTAAGTCAATACAAGAGAAATAAATAAGGCGAGAAAAACGACCGATAGAGTCGCATGCACCCAAGTGTGACTTGGACGGACAGTGTAAATATCAAGAAATAAGAATGCTGAAAATAACAACTGAAAATAAGAAATATAATAATCACAGAGTAAGTTGGCAAGGTATCTTGCCTGATGGTGCTAAGTGGCAAGTCCAGGTAATTACAATGTCAGCCAAGAAACGTCACAATCTCCAAACAACTCCGGACACTGAAACAAACATCAGAAACGCACTCGGTGTAAAAGATATACCTAGAAAACGCCTATCCAAAAGTCTAATTCTGGAACAGGGGCAAAATCATAATTTTGGGTCAAAACGTTGTCCGCTGTTGGACCCACTTTACACCGAAATGCGTGCCGAAGTCTATGGTCTCTAAAGTTGTCAAACTACATGTCTATGAATTCAGTTTGAGGAGAGAAACTCAACGGTATGTCCAGTTTTGGATTCCGATGAGCCGTGTACAATATCGCCCATTTGAGTGGGTCGCGGGCCCGCCAAAAAGGGGTTCCGATTCGACCTTCTCAGAATCGAACCAAACTTGGTACACAGGACCAAAATTTTGATTCGGACCTGTTGGCACAAGTTTTGTTTCGAATCGATGACTGTACACGAAGTTAGGACGAAGTTTGCAAATTGGCGATACAGGGTATCTCGACGGATACTGACTGATTTCGTCGCGCACACACGATGAAACTGAGTTCCATCAGTTACCACACGTCGGCAACGTCCATACGCGTGCGACCACATCGCCCAGTTTGTCGGGACGCACGCCGTATCGAGAAAAAATTCAAAAATTTTATATAAATTAACACAAGTTTTTCTCCAACTTCAACATCGATTTACTTTTTACACGTTAATCGAAACGACGATCCAGAAGATGCGTTGCGATCTCGGTTATGTTGTCTTTTACTGTTTTTAACTAGTTTCTATAATTCTTTACTGCACAGCAAGAAAATTGGCCGACAAGTTGTCATTTTAAAACAGTTTTTAGTATTACAGAAAACAGGTTTTTCTTTAACTTCGTCTCAAATTTTCGAGCAGGTCGATGGGTTGTTTCAAAATCTACCTGGAGGATCTCGAAGAGGGTCAAGTCTACTTTCCAGAAAATCTTACGAATTGAAAATCGGTGCTACGAGTAAAATGTTACGTCGTAGGGAAGTATGGTACCTTGAGTGGAAAAACTGCTCCGTGGGTGGCGAAGGGCTGACTTCCGATGCTCCGTTTGTCGCGCACAAAGCTTCGTCGCTGGTGAAACGAACTCGTAGGCAAAGAGGGTATGATCAGCCACAACTTTCGTTTTGGAAGTTTAGGATTTTGAGTTATGTGCAAAAAGATATATATGTAACAAGTTGCACCCAACCCTAATACTAATGGGTTTCGGATTACCCGATTTCCCACTAACCTACTGTTCTCGCGCACGGGGGGGTGGGAGGGGGGGTTGCTCCGCTGCTACGCTGTGGGCCCGCTCACTTAAGTGAGCGGCTGTTGCTCACCTTTCCTTTTTTTTTTCTAATTATTTTTCTTTTCTAATTCTTTTTTTTTCTTTTCTTTTCTAATTCTTTTTCTTTTCTTTTTCCGAAAACTTAAGTGTATATATATATATATATATATATATATATATATATATATATATATATATATATATATATATATATATATATATATATATATGTATGTATGTATATATATATATATTTATTTATTTATTTATTTATAGATAAATATATATATATATATATATCTTTCTTTTAGCTAGCAAAAATTATCACAAAAATTACAATTAAATTCCTAAAATCCAAGATTTAATTATATTGCTTATTTAATAGAAATACAAACATGCACACATATAATATTATATATATACACTCATACATTAATTATACTAATAAACTAGTAGTAAATAAATCCATAAATAATGAAAGGCATAACAAAAATTAATTAAATTATAAAAATCAATTATAAATTAGGGGAGTTTACATCCTACCCAACTTAAAAAAAATTTTGCCCTCGAAATTAAACTAAGGTCGGGAGATCGAATGCAATGCAAGAAAATTGATAGTAATTTAAGAACTTAAATGCAAGACATACCTTGGTCGTCGAACAAATGCGGGTAGCAATTTCGGATGTCGTCCTCGTGCTCCCAAGTAGACTCCCCTGGCGAGTGATGCTTCCATGCCATGTAAACCAATAGAATAGATTGATTCTGTAACACCTTCACTCGGCGATCGAGGATACCTACTGGTTGCTCTTCGTACGACAAACTCGGTCCAACCGTGATCTCGGAGTGATCAAGCACATGATTGTTGTCCGCCACATACCTCCTCAACTGAGATATATGGAATACGTCATGCACTTCCTCCAACGACGGTGGCAAAGCCAATCTATAGGCAACCTCTCCAACACGTTCCAAGACATCGAACGGCCCGATATACCTTGGACTCAACTTGCCACATCCTCTGAATCGAATCGTGCCTCTAGTGGGGGATATCTTCAAGAACACATGGTCGCCCTCTTTGAACTCCAAGGGTCGACGACGATTATCTACCCACTGCTTCTGACGATCCTGCGCTGCTCGCAGGTGGCCCTGAATTTTTTTACTGACTCCATGGTGCTCAAGACCAACTCGGTACCCAATAGCTGTCGCTCTCCTATGTCACTCCAACAAACAGGAGACCGACACTTCCTACCATACAACGCTTCAAACGGAGCCATCTGAATGCTCGTTTGATAGCTATTGTTGTAGGAAAACTCAACAAGATGAAGATGGTCCTCCCATGAATCACTAAAATCAAGCATGCACGCTCTCAATATATCCTCTAGCATCTGAATGGTACGCTCCGACTGGCCGTCTGTCTGAGGTTGGTATGCCGTGCTAATCTATAATCGGGTGCCCAAACCCTCTTGCATACTCCTCCAAAAATGCGAGGTAAATCTTGAGTCGCGGTCCGACACAATATTAACAGGCACATCGTGTAATCTCATAATCTGCTCCATATACATCTCTGCCAATACCTCTGTCGACTGGCCCACTCTAAAAGGTAAGAAATGGGCTGACTTGGTAAGTCTATCCACAATCACCCATACTGCGTCACGTCCCCTAGGACTCCAAGAAAAACCTGTGACGAAATCCATAGTGATGTGCTCCCACTTCCACTCGGGAATGGATAGCGGCTGCAATAATCCGGCCGTCCTCTGGTGCTCCGCCTTCACTTGTTGACATACCAAGCACTTGGCAATGAAACGAGCTATCTCTCGCTTCATTCCGTGCCACCAATAATATTTTCGTAAGTCGCGGTACATCTTGGTTCCTTCGGGATGAATAGAGTAAGTCAAACTGTGAGCCTCTGCCATCAGCTCCTGCCATAGCTCTCCATTGGGAATATAAATACGATCATCGCATCGTAATATACCATCGGGGTGGATCCTCAATCCCGTCTGCTCTCCTGCTTCAGTCCTCTCCTTGAGCCATCTAAATCTAGCATCATTGGGAAATGTTGCCTTGATGCGCTCTACCAATGATGATTTTACTTGGAGGTTGGCTAATACGCCATCCGCTCCAGGCAATACTACCTCAATACCAAGCTGCTCCAAGTCTCTAATCAATTCCTTCTGTGTAGTCAAAAAGTGTGCCATCGGCTTACGGCTTAATACGTCTGCCACGACATTAGCCTTGCCCGGATGATGATGTTGCTCGATCTCGTAATCCTTCATCAACTCCAACCAACGTCGCTGCCGCATATTCAACTCTTTCTATGTGAACACGTACTTGAGGCTCTTATGGTCAGTATAGATATCAACCTTCTTGCCGTACAAGTAGTATCTCCATAGCTTTAAAGCAAAGATAACCGCTGCGAGCTCTAGATCGTGGGTCGGATAATTCTTCTCGTGCACTCTCAACTGTCGTGATGCATATGCTACTACCCGACCGTGCTGCATCAATACGCATCCTAATCCTTTCCCGGATGCGTCGATGTAGATCACAAATCCTTCCGGGCCCGATGGTAGTGTCAAGATCGGTGCTGTGGTCAATCGCTTCTTCAACTCGTCAAAAGCGGCTTGACACTCGTCTGTCCATACAAACTCTTGATCCTTGCAAGTTAATCGAGTCATAGGCCCCACTATTCGAGAGAAATCTTCTACGAACCGTCGGTAGAAACCCGCAAGTCTGTGGAAACTTCTCACCTCTGAAGCTGATGTGGGAGCGGGCCATGATTTGACTGCTGTGATCTTCTCTGGGTCTACTGATATACCATCACCCGTAACAACATGACCAAGAAATGATACCTCTTTGAGAAAGAAATCACACTTGCTAAGCTTCGCAAAAAGTCGCTCATTCCTCAACGTTCCCAAAACTATCCATAGATGCTGCTCATTCTCCTCTTGACTCTTAGAGTAAATCAAGATATCATCTATAAAGACCACTACAAATTTGTCCAAGTACTGGTGAAAGATCTTATTCATTAAATTCATGAAGATTGCGGAAGCACTGGTCAAACCGAAAGGCATGACCAAGAACTCGTAGTGTCCATACCTCGATCGAAAAGCTGTCTTTGTAATATCTTCCTTTCGAACCTTCAATTGATGATAGCCTGATCGTAAGTCAATCTTGGAGAATACCTTTGCTCCATTCAGTTGATCAAATAGATCATCTATACGCGACAAGGGATACTTGTTCTTCACCGTCACTGCATTCAATGCTCTGTAGTCGATGCACATGCGTACTGTCCCGTCTTTCTTAGGCACGAAAAGTACGGGTGCTCCCCACAGTGACGTACTAGCACGAATAAAGCCCTTCTCCAATAAGTCATAAATCTGCGACTTCATCTCTACCAACTCCTTGGGTGCCAGACGATATACTCGAGATGAAATACGCTCGGCTTCCGGAATAAGCTCAATAGAAAACTCAATATCTTGGTCAGATGGCAGTCCTGGCAATTCCTCGGGGAATACATCCTCGAACGCGGTGATAATAGGGTGCTGAGGGATGTCATGCATCATCATATGAGTCCCCGATGCTGGTTCATCACAACTCTCTCCGTCTTCTTTGGTGAACTCAAACTCCTCCGCATACGGTGGTCTAAAGACAATACTGCTCCTATGGCAGTCTATGAGAGCGAAATGTTGTCTCAACCAGTCCATTCCAAGAACCACATCAAATGTCGGCATAGGGAATACAAGAAGTCATGCCATCATCTCTCTTCCATTTATCACTATAGGACAAAGTCTACAAACACCACTAATAGGTACAACTCCTCCTCCAGTAAGGATTTTAACATTCTTAGCTAAGGGTGTGATGGGAATGTTGTGTCTAGTGGCAAAAGTAGTGGCTATAAATGAATGCGCGGCTCCAGTATCAAATAATATAATAGAAGAAAAAGAAGCAACTAAAACCATACCTGCTATGACCTCTGCCTCTGTCTCTACATTCTCAACAGCTAGAGAGAATACCTTTCTATGGTTCTGTCCTGGGCCATGAGCTTTGGCCTTATGGTACTGAACTATCTGTGGTGGTAATGGTGGACGAGGTGTTGGTGTTGTGGGCTTCTGGGAATGATGTGTATGAACTAGAGCCTGCTGCTCAGGACAATCTCTGGCCAAGTGCTGTCCTGATCCAGATCTCATACATAAACCCAAACGAAGTAGACAGTCATCTCTGATATGATCCTGCTTCCCACAATAGTGGCAAGTGGGCTTCTGGTAGGGAGTATTCCTCTGCTGGTACTGTCCTGTAGTCCTCCTGATTAGGTCCACCCTGAGTAGCTCGGGCTAGTGTAACTGCTGGGGTATGGCGTCTTGACTTTTGCTGTTGATCCTTGCGAAGTATCTCCTGAGCACGAGCTTCTTCTAAGACAGCTGAATGGGAGACTCGAGACTGGGTAGTCGTATAAGACTTGAGCTCTGGCGCAAGCCTCTGGTGAAATCTCCTTGCTTCTCTAACTCCGTCGGAATCAATCCCGTACCAAATCGACTCAGGCGATTGAACTCTGAGTCATACTCATCAACTGTCATATTTCCTTGCTTCAGATGAAGGTACCGGTCGTAGAGACCATCTCGAACATGAATTGGGAAGAACCTCTCATAAAATGCATCATAGAACTACTTCCAGGTGATCCCAGTGCCTAATCGTCTCTCTTCCACCTTCCACCAGTGGTGTGCATTATCTTTTAATAGTAGGTCCACTGCTGTCATCCAATCTCGAACTGGCAACTGGGATGCCTTCAGTAGCTTTTCTGTACTAATAAGCCACTATGACACCTCTAATAGCTTCTCTGTTCCTCTAAAGGCCTTGGGGTTAATATTTGTGAAATTCTTGATAGAGCCTTCATAAGGATGCAGAGCCGGTGCTGGTGCTGGTACTGGAGGTGGTGGTAGTGGAGGTCTAACTAATGCTGCCATCATCGTCTGTCTCATCAGCTCAGTCTGCTGCCATTGAGCCTGCATCATGGCGTACATAAACTGAGAAATAGGGCTCCCATTAGTCGGTGGTGGAGGCATCTGAGGTCCCGATTGTGGGGGAAACTGCTGAGGGAATGGTGGTGGCATAGGCAGTGGTACACTCCCTTCCGGTAGCATGGTAGTGGTCTGCCCAGCCTGGCTGCCTGGGGGTGCTCCGATCTCTGGGCACTCCGTCGTCGGGGTCGTAGTAGGCTGTGACTGTCCTGGTTGGTATGGTGTCGCTGGAGTCATGGGAGGTTTCTATCCCTCCGGAGTAGCCTCTTCACCAGATGTGAAGGCCAAGGCAGAAGTGCGTCCGCTTCTTAAATGCATACTGTTGGCACGAGAAGATAAGTTGATATTAGGAAAGATTAGATATGAGGTAAATCAAATAATCGAGGAAGTTTCAAAAAGATCGGAAGTCAAGAGGTAGTAGTAGTTCTGGATGAGATATTCCTATTCCTATATGCAGGCTTGTTGGGCGCAGTCATGTAACCCAACAATATTAACGTTGACCTGCATGGGCCACCACAAAAATAAGTAACGCCCCAGTCCCAAAATACGTAGGACCAAGTACGTGAACATGCCAGCTGCACATGTACGAAGAATACTCCAATATATGGAATCCTCATATATCTACGTAAGCTGTAAATAAAATAATCACAGACCAGAATAATATAATCTAATCTCATCACAACTCAACACAGAAGATAATAGAGTCAAAATAAATAAATAAGAGTATTAAAAGATAGCCGGATGAACATGCTCACTCCAAACAGCTATGAAAATAGTCTCACAAGATCAGAGTCCAACCTCAACAAAATAGAAAGAAATAAGATGTAAAAATAATGTCCAGTAATATCTCAAATAAAGAATAGACTAGAAATCAGTAAAGACTGCCTCGTCATCGATGTAGGATAGATCCAACGCCACTCCGTACTCCTGTGGAAAATCGTCTAACCCTGGAGAGATAACCAGTTCCTCAGAGGAACGTAGCAAGATACAAAAAAACACCATGCCATATAAACTATGATAATATAATAAGAGAAAAGGTATGCATGCAATCGGGTTCCTGACAATTCTACTGTGAATATGCAGTTGAGATACAATCCTTCGACGCATGAGCCCTGCTGAATATAGGATCCGATATAGTCCCCTCTTGGGCACCAGTGACCAAGCGCATGACGTTCAAAGAACGATAGTGGCCAACCTGAGAGGCTAAACATACCCGTATCTCCAGCGAAGCTTCCGGGTTACAAGAAAAGTGAAATCGAAGTCCATACGTGTCACGACACGCACCCTAGAGTAAGGGCACGAGACGTGGGTACGTCCAGCCTACATCACAGTATCAGCGGTAGAACGCTATCCTAGGTCAACATCTAACAATATAAAGGTACCTGTACAGTATATACTCTGAATGGAGGTGACATAGCAGATACAGTCTCAATCACAACTAAGGTAGAGCATGATAATGATAGATAGATAGATAGATAGATAGATAACCAGAAAGGAAAACACAGAGATACAATCCAGAAGTCTAAGTGTCTAAATAAATACATATCCCCAAAACATCTCATAATGCATATACAGTAATCCAGAAAGTAAAGACATCCTAATCTAGGGGAGTGTCGTCAACTGCTAGTGGATCCTGCTGCTGGTCCAAGTCACATCAATCCTCTAGGGTCGTACGTGATAAGTAGGGCAGAACGCCTCAGCCTCGTCCTCTGTAAAATTTTAACAGGTCCAGTCAGGACAGGAGTGAGCACAGTACATCTCAACAAATCATAACAGGTTAGGAAATATAAACATGATAGAGAGTAAGATACAGGAAACTGAAGAACAACATGATGTAAAAAGAGAGACTGTAAGTAAATAGTTATAATATATAGAGAACTATCAGTGACTAGTGATTCAGAGCACAAGATGGTTATGTAAACGGCATGATGTTGCACACGAGTAATCTAAAGAGGTTGCACACGAGTAATCTACTGGATTGATTACATAACCACTTCTACTCCCCCGCCCCAATCAATACACAAGGATCTAGCCAAGTTATGTTATCGTACACGAAGTATAGTCGCACACGAAGATCATGTGAGAACATGAGTATACACGATTTTACACGATTTGCACACGACAAGCACGAATACAAGGAGTACACGGTGCTCATGATAAAGTACACGAACACGAAATACCCGATGTATCCGCTAAGGGGATAACATCGCACGACAAGATCCATATAGTACTAATCCGTGTTTCCAATGTGTTAGCATCATCTAAAGTAATCTAAAGCAGGAAAATACTCCTAATACAGGATATGAAATGATCAGAGAATGTACTCGCCTGTATCCTGAGTATCTGAAGAGTATCTACTGTCCGAGGAGTGGTGTCTGTCTTCTATATATAGAACAGTTCAAGTCACTATGAGTCTAAAATGATAATAAGATGCAATTCAATGCATTCTATATGAATCTAGGTCAATCTGGACCAAAGTCAACTCTTGGTCAACCCTATAAGTCAACTAAGTCAACTAAGTCAAACAAGTCTATACTAGTCTAACTAGTCTATTCTACAAGCCCACATCAATTCTAGACTATTCAAGTCTAACTAGACTCTATACTGGCATTCAAGCCATACCCATAGGCTATGAGCCCTAGGCTATAGGCTATATCATGCCTAAGCCAACCCACATATCACATATTAACATATCAATACATATATCTAAATATAATACACACACATATTATAATATATAGGATACCTATATATACATCTCACATAAATATATATACATGTACATATGTATATATGCATACACACATAGAAGGATAGGAATTAGGCATATGTGTATGTTTTCATGTGTGTGTGTGAGTGAAGACAAGAATATGTGTGTAGTGTACATTGCGTACAGAGGTATACATTTGTGTGTGTGCAAATAGGAAGTAGTGTGGCATGGTATATACCTATGTACAGCGTCATTCCTGTGTGTAAAACAGTTTAGTGTATAGATATGAGAACAGTGAAGTGTCAAAAGGATAACAGTGGCATGACAGTGTGTGTAATCTGGAAATCAGTGTATTTGCAAAACAGTGTATAACTGGAAAACATAGTGTGGTAGTGTCATGTGTGTGAAACATGAATAGGAAACAGTGCATAGGAAAATCAGTAAGCTAACATTGGTTCACATGACAGTGTATAACCTGTGAGTTCATTAAGAGGAAGTGTGAAATCTGGAATAGAAAAAACAGGGAGTGATATGGAATCACATGACAGTTCACATTTGATTCAAATCAGTTGTATACATGTAGAGAATAGGGCTACATTAGCATGTAAACTAACCTTCCTATAGTTATACAAGTTCAATTTAAAACTGGGATATCAATTAAGGTATTTAAGAGAAATCAATTCTCAGGTTATAGAGAGAACATGACAGTTAACTTACCAATTCGAATTCAATCACCAATCAATACCAACACAAAGTATTTAATCACTATGGCTAACTTCAAATCAGTTAAAAAGGAAGAATCCATATCAGTTGTATGGGAATTCAACTCAGGTTATTAAGGAATGAATCATTCAATTTGAAGTATCAGCCAATACCTATTTGAAAGCCAACACATTGTCCAAAATCCCATTTCCATGTCAAAAAGCCTATTCAAATGTAACATTGAACTAAACATGAACTAACAAACACGTAAGATCATACAGGACTATCTAACATCAATTAAAACAGATTAAATAGGATTAAGTTTAGGAAAAACTGAAATATACAATGTATCAGTCATGTATCAGTCGAGCCACATATGTTCGAATCCCCATTCCACATGACAAAACCTATTCTAATATGTAAATCCAACTTAACAAAGATTATAAAACATTTCTATGATCTTAATCAGCAATTTAAATCATGAATTAAATAATTAAAATAGAATTTAACACAGGACAAATAACAGAACTGTACACGGCATAGTGCACGACCAGTGCACACCCGATTTTGTGTCCGACACGACACGAGGACTCACAAAACTTTGGGAGCCTCGTGTCAGTGTCTGCCCGCACCCGTGTGTCGAGTTTCAAGTGTCCACGATACGTATCCAGTGCACTGTGGCCCCCCGAGTAGTAGGGGAATACTACTCGCGCGCGCGCGTGCTGCACCCCGCGTGTACCCTTGTCCATAGCGACCCAACACGACACCACAACCACCTTAGTCCAACAAAAACCGATAAGCAAGACCAAACCCTAATTTCCTATTAAAAAAATAGAAAATAAGGAAGAAATGCCCATTATGGCATTTCAACAAACACCTAGGTGTATCCACTGATACGTGTCCGATACGGATACGTATTGGACATAAAAACTAACAAGGCCTATACCAACAGTTAGGGTAGGCCTAAGGCTTCCTATTCATGCAATTAAAGCACTATTTTATGGAGAGGATAGGAATTTACCTTGGTGACTAAAATGGCTCAAAAAACCTCAAAGAGAGTTGTTCCTCAAGCTATCCAACTCCTTCAAATTGCTTCTTTACTGAAATTTCTCACCATAGCCATCAAAAGCACAGAGATTAGAACCTATTGCAAGAAATTAGAAGAAAAAAGGAGTTGAAATGGAGAAGTTAGGGATTGGGGAAGAAAGGGGTTTACCTCTATTTCCAAACTTGCAAATTCCTAAAGGAGGCTAGCCCTAAGTTTGAGGAGACATTAAATAGGTGGAGAATACCAATGTGGCCGGCCAAGTAAGGGTAGGCTAGGGTTAGGGTTTCACTAGTTGTCTATGGGCCTCTATGGGCCTAAGCCATAAGTCATGGCTTATGAAATCACAAGCCATTATCTAACCTATTCATTAATCCTATTCCCTAAATTAATTCTAATAATTAGGATATCACTAACTTAGGTTAAACTAGGGTTTCATAATCTAACCAAGTAGTCATGACTAGGGTTAGCTTCTAGGACAGTCTCCTAAGTCACCATGAGTCAAAGTCAAGAATAGCACTAAATTAAATTATACTAAAATCACTTAAATTCCAATAATTATAATTAATACAATATAATTCCAAATAATATATATTCAATTAAATTCAAAATGACAAAAATACCCTCAAACTGAAAATGATAAATGAAACACCTTAATCACATAGCTAGGCTCTAGGTCAAACTGTCTCTAGTGTTACACTAGCAAAATACCAAAATTAATTACAAGTCATGGTTTAAATAGTTTAAAAATGATTAAAAATCACCAAAAATTATAATATGAAATAAATATCAATAAATAATAATTATAATTATAAAATTTTAAAATTACCCTCATTTGGAAAACTGGGTGTTACAATCCTACCCACCTTAGAAAAATTTTGTCCTCGAAATTAAGATGATCGCACCCCCTTCTAGGTTAAACATTGTCAATTTCTCAACATCCAAGTACTTGGTCAATAGCTGGTCAACTTCTTAGGATTTACCTATGCTAGCTACCTAAGTGTTGGCAACCAGAATTTAGCAGAAAGAGAAACTCTATAATAGGCTAGCTCTTAACTTTCCAATCCTATCAAGTCACCCATAATTAAGTTCCTACAAGCTGAGCACACCAATCCCAAATACCACCTATATATATGCTCAAGAACAACAACCCATCACATATATCCTAAGTATATCATCTATATATATATGACTGATCAACCAAGGGTTAAAGTAGACTAAACTTATAAGTGACTGAACAGATGCTTAGAATTTAGGCTAAGGATGAATGGTCTGCATCATTAGTATAGGCAGAAGGGAATGATGCTAAGGAGACTGAAATTTTGAGCTAAAGGACTAGACATTTGGGTCCACTTGTATAGTCAAAGTGAAAGAAAACCTACATGGTGACTGAAACATGCCTCTAGATCAACCTGGCCTCTCCTCTATATCTGGCTGAACTAACTATATGCAGGACAGTGGTCTGAAGAAGTGAACCAAACTGGTGTACAGGGATAGAACAGTAAACTATCCCAAGTGGTGAGTGCAGACCTCTAGTATGCATGATACTAACTCTCCAGATATGCAGAATATGGTAAGGGGTTGATGGTTATATTGGTGAGTCAATAATTGGGGTCTGAACTATGGTCCAGTGAAACCTATGATACAACATGGTAGGTAATAAAATTTGAGTACAATAAACAACTTATACAAGTCTGAACCAAGGGGACAGGGTATCTAATGATGGGTCTGCACACTGCCTATAAAGGTTGATGAAACATGACTGAACTCCACACAAAGAGAAATTAACTAAAATAGAAAACTGAACCAAATATAGGCTAAATAACTTGTCAATACCCTATACAACAATGGCCTATAGATACCAACCAACCCATCACATATGCCAATATTATCTGCAATCTATATGTATATATAGACCTCTCAGCCTTAGGTAAACTGCAACTATACTCAAGGACAGGCTCTGGTCATGGGTGTCTCACTGGAAAAAGGTAAGGAAAGTAATAACAATCATGAAAGCTGTAAGGCATACTAACATCCTATATGTATACTGGTTGGTATTATAAATATCAGAGAAATCATCTAAAATGGGTTACTATTCTAATACTACTACTAACTATCATCTCTAGGGTACAGATACTCTACAAGTCATCACATCATTACACTCTGAAAGAACCACATATGAATAAGCTCTATAACTAAAATATTTCTACTCCTAAGTTATTTGATGGAATATAATTTTTAAAACAACAGAAGGGTATGATAGAGATAATATATTTAAAAAAACCTTCTCAAGATATAATCTGATAATCATATGCATCCGTCCAAAATCATGTTACTCAGAGTCTTCGTCATGCTAGTGAGCAAGGCTACAATAATCACAGAGTCCTTGACTAAGACACATACCTCTAGAATCATGGAATTTAAAATTTTTGCATTGCCGCATGCTTGGCAACGAAAACCTTAAATTCCCATACCCGAGAAATACGTCCTAAATTCGACTATATGTCCTCACTATGCCAGCTAACACGACTATCGAAGATTATAGATCCCATAACTGAGGTGACCTAGCCCATATGATTTATCTTGGCAGAAAATTAAATCGACAATGAATACCAAGATTCAGATTTATCTACGAACAAGAACGATAAGCAAGATCTGTTGGAACTGAATTTCGAGATGGTTAAAAATATGGCAAGGAACGAAATTGAGATGGACAGAACCTGCGATAAGCTCGCCCCTGCTGGCCTCCACCAGCCTGATGCTGTGCGAAACTCTGCGGCTGAGTCTGAAAGGGTAATCCCTTATGCTGGCTCACCGGAGCCCTCGTTCCTGCTCTCTGAGTCATTGTTGTCTGGCTCCTGGGACACTTCCTACACCGATGCTCCGCTGAACCAGAAAGTAAACACCTATCAAGCCTCATCTGCAGTCGTTCCACCCATGGCCTGCCTTTTTGCAGAAGTTGTACCTAGCGTCCAGCTGTTTTCTGGATGCATGGTGGAAATATGCACGTCTCTGACCCTGAAGGTGCTGCTGAACAGGCCTCTGCTGATACTGATGCTGAATCTGGCCTCCGAGTGGCCGAGCAGCCACCAGCTCTACTGTCGCCCTGACCAACTGGTGGGTATCGTATATGCTCTGTCGGAGATCAGCAGACTGAATCTGCTACATCTGCTGTTGAGTACTCCAGGAATTGCTAGAAAAGGGTAAACATCTGAGCCACTGCCCCTGAAGGTAACTGCTGCTGGAATGTATCCGGAATGACGGGGGAAGACCTCCGGACAGGTGGAGGTACACTCCCAAAAGCTGCAGACGCTCCTATATGAGCAGAAACAGGAGGTGCTGTGGTCCCAGCGTCCTCAATCGGGTGAGGGGTGGTAGACCTCTCACCAGCGTCTGCTGGGCCAGAGCGATGCGATCGTGTCTCGACTATCCTGGAGACACAGATCAAACAAGAACCAATTACTGAGAATGAGTCAAAATATCAAAGGAGGACAGTTAAAAATTCAAGGGAAGACGATAAGTAGCAAATTTAGATAAAAGGAATCTGATAAGAAGTTTTTCCTAGTGTGATTGAGTACCCTCAAAAATATCCTAATCCTACTGCAGGCTGTAGTGATACTCTAGTTCGAATACCACTACATGGACCTGACCTGCATGGGCCACCACTAAAAACGTGTCACGACCCGTACCCTAGAGTAAGGGCACGAGACGTGGGTACGTCCAGTCTACGCCGTAGTGTCGGCGGTAGAACGTTGTCCTAGGTCAACATCTAACAATATAAAGGTACCTGTACAGTATATACTCTCCGAATAGAGGTGACATAGCAGATACAGTCTCAATCACAACTAAGGTAGAGCATGATAAAGATAGATAGATAGATAACCAGAAATGAAAACACAGAGATACAATCCAGAAGTCTAAGTGTCTAAATAAATACATCTCCCCAAAACATCTCAGAATCCATATACAGTAATCCAGAAAGTAAAGACATCCTAATCTAGGGGAGTGTCGTCAACTGCTAGTGGATCCTGCTGCTGATCCAAGTCACAGCAATCCTCTAGGGTCGCACGTGATAAGTAGGGCAGAACGCCTCAGCCTCGTCCTCTGTAATATTTCAACAGGTCCAGTCAGGACAGGAGCGAGCACAGTACATCTCAACAAATCATAATAGGTTAGGAAATATAAACATGCTAGAGAGTAAGATACAGGAAACTGAAGAACAACATAATGTAAAAAGAGAGACTGTAAGTAAATAGCTATAATATATAGAAAACTATCAGTGAATAGTAATTCAGAGCATAAGATGGTTATATAAACGACATGATGTTGCACACGAGTAATCTAAAGAGATTGCACACGAGTAATCTACTGGATTGATTACATAACCACTTCTACTCCCCTGCCCCAATCAATACACAAGGATCTAGCCAAGTTATGTTATCGTATACGAAGTATAGTCACACACAAAGATCATATGAGCACATGAGTATACACGATTTCACACGATTTGTACACGACAAGCACGGACACAAGGAGTACACGATGCTCATGATAAAGTACAAGACCACGAAATATCCGATGTATCCGCTAAGGTGAAAACATCGCACGACAAGATCCATATAGTACTAATCCGTGTTTCCAACGTGTCAGCATCATGTAAAGTAATCTAAAGCAGAAAAATAATCCTAATACAGGATATGAAATGATCAGAGAATGTACTCGCCTGTATCCTGAGTATCTGAAGAGTATCTACTATCCGAGGAGTGGTGTCTGTCTCCTATAGAACAGTACAAGTCACTATGAGTCTAAAATGATAATAAGATGCAATTCAATGCATTCTATATGAATCTAGGTCAATCTAGACCAAAGTCAACTCTTGGTCAACTCTGGTCAACCCTAGAAGTCAACTAGGTCAACTAAGTCAAACCTAAGTCAAACAAGTCTATACTAGTCTAACTAGTCTATTCTAGCAAGCCCACATCAATTCTAGACTATTCAAGTCTAACTAGACTCTATACTGGCATTCAAGCCATACCCATAGGCTATGAGCCCTAGGCTATAGGCTATATCATGCCTAAGCCAACCTACATATCACATATTAACATATCAATACATATATCTAAATATAATACACACACATATAATAATATATAGGATACCTATATATACATCTCACATATATATATATACATGTACATATATATATATGCATACACACATAGAAGGATAGGAATTAGGCACATGTGCATATGTTCATGTGTGTGTTGAGTGAAGACAAGGACATGTGTGTAGTGTATATTGCGTACAGTGGTATACATTTGTGTGTGTGCAAACAGGAAGTAGTGTGGCATGGTATAAACCTGTGTACAGTGTCATTCCTGTGTGTGAAACAGTGTAGTGTATAGATATAAGAACAGTGAAGTGTCAAAGGATAAACAGTGGCATGGCAGTGTGTGTAATCTGGAAATCAGTGTATTTGCAAAATAGTGTATAACTGGGAAACATAGTGTGGTAGTGTCATATGTATGAAACAGGAATAGGAAACAGTGGCATAGGAAAATCAGTAAGCTAACATTGGTTCACATGACAGTGTATAACCTGTGGGTTCATTAAGAGGAAATGTGAAATCTGGAATAGAAAAAATAGGGAGTGATATGGAATCACATGACAGTTCACATTTGAATCAAATCTGTTGTATACATGTAGAGAATAGGGATACATTAGCATGTAAACTAACCTTCCTATAGTTATACAAGTTCAGTTTAAAATTGGGATATCAATTTAGGTATTTAAGAGAAATCAATTCTCAGGTTATAGAGAGAACATGACAGTTAACTTACCAATTCGAATTCAGTCACCAACCAATACCAACACAAAGTATTTAATCACTATGGGTAACTTCAAATCAGTTAAAAAGCAAGAATCCATATCAGTTGTATGCGAATTCAACTCAGTTTATTAAGGAATGAATCATTCGATTTGAAGTATCAGCCAATACCTATTCGAAAGCCAACACATTGTCCAAAATCCCATTTCCATATCAAAAAGCCTATTCGAATGTAACATTGAACTAAACATGAACTAACAAATATGTGAGTTCATACAAGACTATCTAACATCAATTAAAACAGATTAAATATGATTAAGTTTAGGAAAAACTGAAATATACAATGTATCAGTCATGTATCAGTCGAGCCACATATGTTCGAATCCCCATTCCACATGACTAAACCTATTCTAATATGTAAATCCAACTTAACAGAGATTATTAAACATTTCTAGGATCTTAATTAGCAATTTAAATCATGAATTAAACAATTAAAATAGAATTTAACACAGGACAAATAATAGAACTGTACACGGCACAGTGCACGACCAGTGCACACCCGATTCCGTGTCCGACACGACACGAGGACTCACAAAACTTTGGGAGCCTCGTGTCAGTGTCTGCCCGCACCCGTGTGTCGAGTTTCACGTATCCACGATACGTATCCTGTGCACTGTGGCCCCCGAGTAGCAGGGGAATGCTACTCGCGCGCGCGTGTGCTGCACCCCGTATGTACCAGTGTCCATAGCGACCCAACACGACACCATAACCACCTCAGTCCAAAAAAAATCGATAATCGAGACCAAACCCTAATTTCCTATTCAAAAAGAAACAAAAAATAAGGAAGAAATGCCTACTGTGGCATTTCAACAAACACCTATGTGTATCCACTGATACGTGTCCGATACGGACACGTATTGGGCACGAAAACTAACAAGGCCTATACCAACAGTTCGGGCAGACCTAGGGCTTCCTATTCATGCAATTAAAATACTATTTTATAGAGAGGATAGGAATTTACCTAGGTGAGTAAAATGGCTCAAAAAGCCTCAAAGAGAGTTGTTCCTCAAGCTATCCAACTCCTTAAAATTGCTCCTTCACTGAAATTTCTCACCATATCCATCAAATGCACAGAGATTAGAACCTATTGCAAGAAATTAGAAGGAAAAAAGAGTTGAAATGGAGAAGTTAGGGATTGGGAAAGAAAGGGGTTTACCTCTATTTCCAGACTTGCAAATTCCTAAAGGAGGCTAGCCCTAAGTTTGAGGAGACATTAAATAGGTGGGGAATACCAATGTGGCCGGCCAAGTAAGGGTAGGCTAGGGTTAGGGTTTCACTAGTTGTCTATGGGCCTCTATGGGCCTAAGCCATAAGTCATGGCTTATGAAATCACAAGCCATTATCTAACCAATTCATTAATCCTATTCCTTAAATTAATTCTAATAATTAGGATATCACTAACTTAGGTTAAACTAGGGTTTCATAATCTAACCAAGTAGTCATGACTAGGGTTAGCTTCTAGGATAGTCTCCTAAGTCACCATGAGTCAAAGTCAAGAATAGCACTAAATTAAATTATACTAAAATCACTTAAATTCCAATAATTATAATTAATACAATATAATTCCAAATAATATATATTCAATTAAATTTAAAATGACGAAAATACCCTCAAATTGGAAATGATAAATGAAACACCTTGATCACATGGCTAGGCTCTAGGTCAAACTGTCTCTAGTGTTACACTAGCAAAATACCAAAATTATAAGTCATGGTTTAAATAGTTTAAAAATGATTAAGAATCACCAAAAATCATAATATGAAATAAATATCAATAAATAATAATTATAATTACAAAATTTTAAAATTACCCTCATCTGGAAAACCGGGTGTTACAATACGTCAGGTATTGTTCTCCCCACCCAATGCCTAGTATCATCATCTCCATGACTGACATGTACCTCTAGTAACCGCCAAGTCTTCTAGGATGCAACTCTATTGGCAGTTACCGCTATCCGTCGCACGCTCCATACGTATCGGTAGCCAGCCGACTACGCGGATACGTGTCCTACTTGTGACTCACATCATGTGATACAAAAAGTGTCAAGTCC
The DNA here is from genome assembly GCA_029216955.1 of Iris pallida. Lineage (NCBI taxonomy): Eukaryota > Viridiplantae > Streptophyta > Magnoliopsida > Asparagales > Iridaceae > Iris > Iris pallida. The sequence continues at coordinate 8,814,761 of JANAVB010040019.1, forward strand.
GTATGAGATATACCAATACCTCAACATCAATGGGTTGTCACCAGACTAAGTCAATGCAAGAGAAATAAATAAGGCTGGAAAAAACGACCGATAGAGTCGCTTGCACCCAAGTGTGACTTGGACGCACAGTTTAAATATCAAGAAACAAGAATGCTGAAAATAACAACTGAAAATAAGAAATATAATAATCATAGAGTAAGTTGGCAAGGTATCTTGCCTGATGGTGCTAAGTGGCACGTCCAGGTAATCACAATGTCAGCCAAGAAACGTCATAATCTCCAAACAACTCCGGACGCTGAAAAAACATAAAAAATGCATCCGATGTAAAAGATATACCTAGGAAATGCCCGTCCAAAAGTCTAATTCTGGAACAGGGGAAAAATCGTAATTTCGTATCAAAACGATGTCCGTCGTTGGACCCGCTTTGCACCGAAATGCATGCCAAAGTCTATGGTCTCTAAAGTAGTCAAATTACATGTCTATGGATTCAGTTTGAGGAGAGGAACTCAACGGTATGTCCAGTTTTGGATTCCGATGAGCCGTGTACAAAATCGCCCATTTGAGTGGGTCGCGGGCCCGCCAAAAAGGGGTTCCGATTCGACCTTCTCAGAATCGAACCAAACATGGCACATAGGACCAGAATTTTGATTCAGACCTGTTGGCACAAGTTTTATTTTGAATCGACGACTATACACGAAGTTAGGACGAAGTTTGCAAATTGGCGATACGGGATATCTCGACGGATACAGACTGATTTCGTCGTGCACACACGACGAAACTGAGTTTCGTCAGTTACCACACGTCGATAAAGTCCATATGTGCCTTTAGATGCATATAGCGTGCGACCACGTCACCCGGTTTGTCGGGACGCACGCCGTATCGAGAAAAAAAATTCAAAAATTTTATATAAATTAACACTGGTTTTTTTCCAACTTCAACAATGATTTACTTTTTACACGTTAATCGAAACGATGATCCAGAAGATGCGTTACGATCTCGGTTATGTTGTCTTTTATTGTTTTCATTTAGTTTCTACAATTCTTTATTGCACAGCAAGAAAATTGGCGGACAAGTTGTCATTTTAAAACAGTTTTTAGTATTACAGAAAATAGGTTTTTTTCAACTTCGTCTCGAATTTTCGACCAAGTCGTTGGGTTGTTTCAAAATACACCTGGAGGATCTCGAAGAGGGTCAAGTCTACTTTCCAGAAAATCTTACGGATCAAAAATCGGTGCTACGAGTAAAAAGTTACATCGTAGGAAAGTAGGGTACCTTGAGTAGAAAAACTGCTCCGTGGGTGGCGAAGGGCTGACTTCCGATGCTCCGTTCGTCGCACACAAAGCTCCGTTGCTGGTAAAACAAACTCGTAGGCGAAGAGGGTATGATCATCCGCAACTTTCGTTTTGGAAGTTTAGGGTTTTGAGTTCTGTGCAAAAAGATATATATGTAACAAGTTGCACCCAACCCTAATACTAATGAGTTTCGGATTACCCGATTTCCCACCAACCTACTGTTCTCGCGCGCGGGGGTGGGGGGGGGGCGTTTGCTCAGCTGCTACGCTGTGGGCCCGCTCACTTAAGTAAGCGGCTGTTGCTCACCTTTCCTTCTTCTTTTTTTCTAATTCTTTTTCTTTTCTAATTCTTTTTCTAATTCTTTTCTAATTCTTTTCTAATTCTTTTTCTTTTCTTTTCTAATTCTTTTTCTTTTCTTTTTCCGAAAACTTAAGTATATATATATATATATATATATATATATATATATATATATATATATATATATATATATATATATAAAAATAAAAAAAATATATATATATATATATATATATATATATATATATATATCTTTTAGCTAGCAAAAATTATCACAAAAATTACAATTAAATTCCTAAAATCCTAGATTTAATTATATTCCTTATTTAATAGAAATTCAAACATGCACACATATAATATTATATATATATACACTCATACATTAATTATACTAATAAACTAGTAGTAAATAAATCTATAAATAATGAAAGGCATAACGAAAATTAGTTAAATTATAAAAATCAATTATAAATTATGGGGGTTTACAGTATAAGTACAGATAATGTCGCTCAACACCGCTGACATACCAGGTGTCGTTGCCTCGACCGAAACTCCTCCTTTTACAGAGACGGGAGGAATGGCAACCTACACAACATCAGCACTTAGAGATTTTGGTACATGCATCCCCGATGAGCTTTCCTCTAAGGCATGAGTCCCAACATCCAAGGGAGCCATGGTTTAACTGAGGCTAAAGGCAGTAAAGGCCAACGGGACATCGGTGATCGTCCCTAGATGACCTGTCGCAATTCAAGTAAAAATCATTTTATCACACAACATAAAATACAAAAACAATGGTAAATAGATTCAAAAATTTACCCTGGCCTACTGGCATATATGGATTATTAGCAGGCACAATATCTTTTTCTGTAATGAGCCTCTCAAATATAGAAGCAGATATCGTTGCTTTACTGCTACCTGCCCTAAAGCCTCCAGACATCAAACGGCTACTTCCAGCCTCTGAGCCAACATAGCTACCTGTAGTCCCAGATTCGACTGGGCTTGTTGGGCTTCTAATTCTGCCCCCTCTATTTCAAAGACGTGTTAGACAGTGGCTTGAATCCCTTCAACATCAATGTCAGGGTTTTTATCACCCTCGGGACCTTCGAGACCTTAAGCAAGGTCTTCATCACCTCATCATCATCATCTGGGCTTCTATTGCCCTCATCTTCAGCATCAGAGTTCTCATCGCTAAGCAGTTCATCGAGACTCTGATCATGATCAATAGGGCTCTGGTCGCCCTCATCTTAAGTAGGGTGTTCATCACCCTCGATTATAATATGGCCATCTATAGCCACCAAGTTTTGACCCTCCTGGGCAACTGCTTGATCTGGGCTTAATTCAGCCTTCTTCAAGGTCGAATAAAGCATTATCAGGGTCCTCTTCGATCGGTTCATCCCAAAACCAAAGTCCTGTAACGCGTTTATCATCTCTTTGTTATTTTAAGGAGATATCTTGTGTAGGACATGGGCTATAGGAGTTTGGTTTATTAAAGGAGCTGGAACTTCCGGAGCAGCCTCCTTTAGAGTTGACACTTTCTCAGGAATTGTGGCCCTTGAAGCGTCATCAGCGGCTGGTGGTGACATCAAACCAGTTGAAGCAAGCGCTATGAGTGTCCTTACAGACAAGGGAATTATGACCTCAATGATTATTGGTTCTAAAATAGTAATTGGAGGGACTTCTACTGCAGCAGCTGGAGCCGGTTCACTAGTACGTGGAAGCTCCGGAGACGAAGACGGGTCAATATAAATTGCTACAGGATTAACATCTAGTGACTCTTGTTGAACTGTGACACTAAGAATATTATCTTGTGGAGAAGATACTCCCCCAAGTGACCATGGCTCCTGACCAGGAGGCTGCCTTGGCAAGGGAGAAATAGTAGAAGTTGCAGTCTTTGCCTTCACAGCTCTTGACACCAACAATTTTCTCTTGGCAACATGCTTGACCAATCGTCGAGGAGAAACGATAGTGGTAGGCTGATCTTCAGGAGCAATCTGCCGCGTACTTGTCTCCTTAAACCCTCTCCTTCTGAGCAGGGGATGGTGTTGTTCCACTGAAAGAAGATGTTCCTCCAGGTGATAGCCACGCTTCTAATTATCGTGTTTGAAGGCTTGTCCTCGCCACAGGATTTCAACGACTGTCTTTTCTTTCTTTTTCCTTCTTTTCTCTTAGCGAAAGAAGAAAGTTCATCATGGGCTGACTGGGTAGAAGAGGTCCCAGTCTTCTGCTTATTCTTAGTCCCCCTTACGGAAGATTTTTCTTGTCAATTTTTGAGGATGACATGCAATGCACCATGCACTTCATTAGGAAAACTAACATCGTAGCCTCCAGAGGGTCGTCAGCGGGAACGTTCTCCTCGGCTTCTGTAAATTTTACGGCAGCTTCGGTCCCTTTTCGTGACCTTCTCACACCAGCTATCGAATAAGGAATAACCTTCAAAGAAGGTGTTGGCTAAGGGGTAGAAATTTTCATATGTATTCAACATATGCCGTCCCACCTCAAAAGTAGCGAAGGGCATGGAAAATACAAATTTAGTACCCCTCGTACTGTAGTATCTCCATCCTTGAGCACCATCGATCAGATGTCCAAAAGCTTGAAGGCGGGTGGTGGTATTCCCAACATGCATCTGGTCGTAGCGGAACTGATGAGCAAATCGGCTAGGCAGGTATGGTTCTAGACAGTATTCATTCTCGAACCGATACACCAGATGTGAGGGTTTGATCAATTTCAACAAAGTAAAGGCTGCTGGAGGTAGACGAGTACCAATAGGTGTAGAAGCATAAAAAAACTTTCAGCAAATATAGCTCCATGCATCCAAGTCAAGTATAGCTTCATGCGCCCAAGTCAAGTATAACTCCATGAGCCCACTCAATGAAGCTCCTTGCGCCCAGTCAAGTGTAGTTCCATGCGCCAGTTAGTGAAGCTTCATGCGCCCAAGACTAGCTCCCCCGAAAGGAGGGCGCATAGCCTGAGACATGGCTATGCGCCCAAGCCTGACTCAGTCAAAGCCATGATCAAAACGTGCACCGAAGCACACGGCCACATCAATCTCCACGAGCAGTCGTGCACCGAAGCATGTGGCCACGTTAACACCACGACCAACCCACGATCTCATAGCTTGTAGGTGCCTACATCCTATGCGCCCAAAGCAGGACTACGCGCCCACATAAGAACAAGCGTGTTTCCTTATGTGGGCGCATAACAGGGGGGCCTCACCCCACTTCAAAACAGAGAACGGAGAGCATTTTCAAGAGCCAAATTGCTGCACTTCTTGCCAGTGAGCCGAGAGTTAGCAATTTTCTTAGGTTTTCTTCCACTTTTGTAATCGGAGTGTCAACGGAGTAAAGGAGCAACTGTCGCTCGATCTCCATCGTCCCATTCCCCAGAATTATTTTTTGTACTCGGGGATCCTCAGCGCAGGATCTCTCAGGCTTACTCGATTTTTGGTAGCTTGCGCCAATAAAAGAAAAGACAGTATTTTCTTCTTCATTTTTTGTGTGTCCACAAAAATGGCAACTCTGCTGGGGACAACTTTTTTCTCTGACGAGAAGGTGGTGACGCAATCCGATACCGACAAGTGGGGAGTACTCAGAAGATGCTGATCGTAAAGTTCGATCAACAGGCGTTCGAAGAGATGCTCTCAAGGGACGGCTCTAATCCCTCAAAATTGGCGAAGCCATACAAGTCTCGCAAGACTTGGCTTCCGAAGGCTCGCTGTGCATATCCTGCTAGTGTCATAGCAGATATGCAGCTGAAGGACTCTGTCATATGGGCGTATGACTCTGCCACAGAAGTTCTCTAAACGGATAAGGCTTACACCATTTCGGGCTCTACTAGCCAAGTGACTTCTTCCCTGCACAACCAACAACAGGGTGTTCAACACCCGAGACTTGGTAAAGGAAAATACTACGATGCCATGAATCGGGGTGTACGACAGTCTGGCCAAACCCGACGAGGCTCACAAACGAAGGAGGCCAAACTGGAAAAAAACAACGCTGCTCCACCAGGCATGCGCCCAAGGCCATGCGCCCAAGGGAGTGTTTAGGTGCATAGCCCCAACTAGAACACTTCTGTCTTTAGCAGGCTAGACATCCAAAGCCATGCGCCCAAGGCTATGCACCCAGGCTCTCTAGATCCATGCTATACGTACACATCAAGGAGGCTCAGACATGCTGTCAAGGAGCATGCGCCCAAGGCCAGTCTTCAAGGCCTATGTGCCCATAACAAAAAGATAGGTCCCAACGCGTATTGTCCGGGGCTGTCTTTAAGGACATCACAGAACTTAGGTGTGGGGGTTGCCCCTGTACACGAACAAAGTCTGGATGCGCCTACTCTCCTTACGAACCCGCATATAAAGCTCGGCGATGCATGCAACAAGGGTTGTAAGGCAAACGGCTATCTACATACATGACGGACGGAGAAAGACCTGAAGAAGCCAGTGATCAGACTAGCAAACGGCTAGAGGGTCTTGAAGCAGCATTCGCCAAGATCACTGATATGCTTACCAGCATCATAGCAGTTCAAGCTACTGGGGCTATTCCTCCACTTCAACAGAACGTTTTGGCCCATGCTAGTCCGGCTCACAACAACAACCCTCCTTCACTACAAAAGGAGTATCATCCCGTTGCGCCTCCTCTAAATCTTACGAATGTCGGAGGTGGTCCTTCACCAACAATGCCTGACAATCGTTTTGCAGCCGTTTCCTAACCCCAGCTCAATCAATAGGATATAATTGATTTCTTGCTCGCTCGCCTCGACACCATCTCGCACAAAAACGAGCTTCAAAAGATGGGAATATCTCAACCGTATCCCTCTGAGTGGGAGAATGCTACTTGCCCTCCTAACTAAAAGTCGCTGACGCTAAACTCATTTGACGGGTTGACTTCTCCTCGTCAGCACATGACGTACTTCAACACACAAACTTTGCACTTGCCCAGAGATGATCCGTTCCTATCGAAGCTGTTTATTAGCACCTTGCAGGGGTAGCCTTCGAATGGTTCTGCAGTCTGCCTGACGGGTGTATCAATTCATTCAAAGACTTAGAGAGGATGTTCCTCAACAGGTTTTACGAGAGCATAATGCATGTTAGCATGTCCACACTCATTAAGACCAAGCAAAGGAGGACTGATTCTGTCATTGCCTTCATCGAACGCTTCAGGCGGCTAGCACTGAAGATGCCCTTCGGCATACCAAACTCAGAACTTATGGAAACTTGTCGACATAACTTCCTTTCTAAAGTAAAGTTTTGTCTGGGTATACATAAATATGATACATGGTCCGCTTTCATTAGGGCCGATGATGCTGCTGAAAACGATGTTCCAAACTTGGAACTACTGGGGTTGAAGACACCCAAATCCGAAGACAAGGGCAAGCATCCTCAAACTATCCCTGTTCATGGGGGTAAAGGGAAAGAAGTCCTAAAAGTTAACACATCCAAAGGAGCTTCCAATTCTCAGGGCACCTCCAACAAGCCTAAGGAGACTTTCTCCTTCGACGAAGATGATGTCATCACCATCTTCCACACATTGACAAAGGGTAATAAACTGACATTGCCTCCACCACGACGTCCTACAGAGGCGAGCCAACTCAATGATCCCAAGTACTGTCTCTATTATCAGTATGTGCATCACTCCACCAAGGACTGTATTGTCCTAAAGAAGAAGATACAACAGCTTATCGACAGTCAAGTGATCAACCTCGAAGCGGAAGACAAGGTCGTATCTGCTAACATAATCTCTCTTCAGTTTGGCGACTTTCCTCCTACAGAATTCCCAGACGGTGTGGTCCCGATCCCCAAGGCGATGATGGAAGTCATCAACCTACCACCAGCTCGCAACTCGACTTTGGTCCCACTCACAACTAAACGAGGCGAGATCTTGTGGGTCCACCCAGACCTTGACCAAGAAGTGACGCAGGGGGTAGCACCTCCCAAAGCAAGAAAGGGTAAGAAATTTAAGCCATGCCATATGGTATCCTCCCCCATCTACGAGGTTCTATCTGGCGAGACGCGATCGGGGAAGACTTATCTTCAGACGTACGATCCCGCACAAGAAGAAGCAGTACCTCCTCAAGCTCCTGCTGCCCCCACAAGCTCAGAAGCCAGCCCGTCCAAGCCTCAAACCACGGACAAATCCAAGCAGAAGGAGACGCGGTTTGACAAATCTCTAAAGGCGCCAGCTCCCGAAGGCATGGATCACTTGACATACTAGCTCAGCAAGCCAATACACCTGCCAGGTTGTCTCTGTTCGATCTATTGCGACTCTCCAAAGAAATACGGAAGGCCTTAAGTGAGGCATTACTACACGCCGACTCTTACCTCGTTGAAGTTAAAGCCCCCGCTGAAGATCCTGTATTCTGTTTCCACTGCCACAGTACTATGGAAGTGGTGTCCAACATCACCTTCTCATAGGAGGACATGCTACTCAAAAATAATCGTCATAATAGACCCCTGTACTATATAAGGTATATCGGGGCGATCAAGGTGGACCGCAAGCACATCGATCCAGGATCCTCCATCAGCATCATTCCTAGAAGTTTGTCTCAAATTTTGGGAATCCCTCTGCACAAGCTATCCACAACCAACACAACTATCATGGCTTTCAATACTGGTCGAAGCCATCCGCTGGGAAAGATCCGTCTCAAATGTCAGATCGGAGATCTCCGAACGGAGGTTTCCTGCTATGTGATCGATGCCAATGTATCCTACAACGTCTTGTTGGGACGTCCATGGATACACGAAAACATGATCATTCCTTCCACACTTCAACAGTGCTTTAAGTACGTCAACAGCGACGGTGTCGTGAATATGGAGTTTGCCGATGTCGATCCTTTCAAGGGCATCGAAGCTTACTATGGAGATTCGGTACTTTACCAATCTCAACCCCCAAGGACGACGGCAATGTAGCTGACAATGAAGCTGAAGCAAGTCCATCCTTCGATGGTCCCCTGATTATCCGAGTCAAAGGACGTACTACTTCAAAAAGTACTCTGAAGCCTCTCACAATCTGGGTAAAAAAGAAGAACCCTAACAAGGGCAAGCCACTGACCATCACTCTCAGCAAGACACCCCGGGAGGAACTTACTAATGCCCGTCCCACCAATCCTGAAGAATTACCCAACGTGGTAAACTCGGCCAAGACTGTGGCTCCTCTTCCAAATTATGATCCCCTCAATGAACATATCATTACTCATAATAATGTACCTTCAGCGGATAATGTTATCCCTGAAGAAGAACTTACGTATTTCCTTAGCAAAGGTTTATCTTTGAATTACTTCGATGTCTATCAATCTTTAAACCACAACATAGATACGATATACGCTCTAGAGAATGGCATAGGACCACACCTCTGCATGCCGATCACAACACCTCACTTACGGGAAAAAGTTTGCCCTGAAGATAACCTCTACTTCATCGTTCCAGCCAGAAAGAAAGATGAAGAGTTGTCACGACCCACACCCTAGAGTAAGGCCACGAGACGTGAGTACGTCCAGCCTACACCGCAGTGTCGGCGGTAGAACGTTGTCCTAGGTCAACATCTAACAATATAAAGGTACATGTACAGTATATACTCTCCGAATGGAGGTGACATAGCAAATACAGTCTCAATCACAACTAAGGTAGAACAAGATAAAGATAGATAGATAATATCCAGAAAGAAGAAAACACAGAGATATAATCCAGAATTCTAAGTGTCTAAATAAGTACATATCCCAAAATCTCAGAATCCATATACAGTAATCCATGAAAAGTAAAGACATCCTAATCTAAGGGAGTGTCATCCACTGCTAGTGGGTCCTGCTACTGGTCCAAGTCCAAGCACTCATCTAGGGTCGTACCGTAATATGTAGGGCAGAACGCCTCAGCCTCGTCCTCTGTAATATTTCAACAGGTCTAGTCAGGACAGAAGCGAGCACAGTATATCTCAACAAATCATAGCAGGTCAGGATATATAATCATGTTAGAGAGTAAGATACAAGAAACTGAAGGAAATAACATGAGAAAAAGGAAGACTGTAAATAAATAGATACAGTATATAGAGAACTATCAGTGACTAGTGATTTAGAGCACAAGACGGTTATGTAAACGGCACGATGTTGTACACGAGTAACCTACAGAGGTTTGTACATGAGTAATCTACTGGATTGATTACATAACCACTTCTACTCCCCCGCCCTAATCAATACACAAGGATCTAGCCAAGTTATGTTATTGTACAAGAAGTAAGTCGTACACGAAGATCATGTGAATACATGAATATACACGATTTTATACGATTTGTACACGAATGTCACGAATACAAGGAGTACACGATGATCACGATAAAGTACACGAACACGAATACCCGATGTATCCGCTAAGGGGATAATATCGCACGACAAGATCCATATAGTACTAATCCGTGTTTCCAACGTGTCAGCATCATGTAAAGTAATCTAAAGCAGAAAATATACTCCTAATACAGGATATAAAATGATCAGAGATTGTACTCGCCTGTATCTTGAGAATCTGAAGAATATCTACTGTCCGAGGAGTGGTGTTTGTCTCCTATAGAAAAGTACAAGTCACTATGAGTCTAAAAAGATAATAAGATTCAAGTCAATGCATTCTACATGAATCTAGGTCAATATAGACCAAAGTCAACTTTTGGTCAACTCTGGTCAACCCTAGAAGTCAACTAGGTCAACTAGGTCAACCTAAGTCAAACAAGTCTATACTAGTCTAACTAGTCTATTCTAGGTCTAACAAGGCTATACAAGTCCAATCTAGACTCTCTAGGCAAACAGACACACCCATAGGCCGTAGACTAAGAGCCCTAGTCTAGGCTATTAGGCAATACCATGCCTAAACCAACCATAACATACATATACACATGCCAATTCATATATTTACTATAATACACATATTGATATATTTATATAATATAAGATAGTAACATACATTAGCATATAGGCTACCTATATGTATACCACAAATACAAGGATAGAGAAGGGACATATGTGATCATGTGTTCAAGTGTATGTGTGTGTTAGTGAGACATGGCATGAGGGTGTGAGGGTGTGAGGTAAAAGCAAAACAGTTAGCTAACTAGGAAATCTGAAAAAAATAGAGTGAATGGTGATTCAATTCCACATTTAAATTCAAATCAGTGTAATATAAAATCTGAATCAACCTATTGCAAAACAGTGTACTTACTGTCAATAGGAAAACATGGAATGCAATTTGAATCAAGACAGATAACTAATACCCAAAGAAATATGAGTATTAACATTCAGATTTTGGTTTAAAACTGGAATTCCATGAATGACAAACTGGAAATACATCTTAGGAAAATAAAAAAATGAGATAACAGTGAACACATTGTGTAACCTGGAATCAAATGGTGAAATCCAGGAAATAGTGCTGATAAGCATGACAGTAACATGTAAACCATTTCAGTTAAAAGGGAATGAATAACAGTTCCCAGTCACAAATTCGAAGCCCAACTTAATACCAAACATCCCAAATCAAGCACACAGCTAGAACTCATATAAGAGAACCATATTAGAATCTAAAACATATAAGTTTCCTCATTAAATTGAATCAACATTCAGTTATAGTTTAAGAAAGAAATCGATTCAGGTAATAGGAGAAAAACAGTGTATCTGTCAAGTATATTCGAATCAACTCATTGTCTAATTATCCCATTCCCAAACAAAAGCCAAATTCGAATGTAACATTAAGCTAAACATGAACTAACAATTATGTGGGAGTAATTGACAATGAAAAACATCAATTGAAATAGGATTAACAGTTAAGGAAATGGAAAATGAATGTGGTATCAGTAAACATACAATTAACCCAATTTCGAACCAAGTTTCACATCAATAACCTAAACTAACATGTAAAATCAATCAACAGGGATTAACAACATATACAGGATCTAATTTAGCAAATTAAATCATATTTTAAACCAATTAAAATGGATTAAACCGAGAAACAAAAACCAGAACCGTGCACGCACAGTGCACGCCCCGTGCGCGTACGATACCGTGTCCGACACGACACGAGAGGTCGTATAACTCTAGAAACCTTGTTTCAGTCACTGCCCGCACCCGTGTGTCTAATATTACGTGTCCACGTGGTGTGTGCTGTACACAGGAGACCCCGAGTAGCAGGGGAAGCAACACTGCTCGCGCGCGAGTGGCACCCCGCGTGTTCCCGTGTCCACTACGACCCGACACAACACCAAAACGACCTAAGAACACCAGAAACCCATAAGCAACAATAAACCCTAATTTTCTATTCAAAAACAATCCAAAAATCAAATCGAAATGCCCTTTAGGGCATTTCATCAAACACATTCATGTAAGGACTGATACGTGTCTGATACGGACACGTATTGGACACGAAACCTAGGGATAGCTATACCTACAGTTAGGGTAGACCTAGGGATTCCTAAAAATGCAATAATAACAAAAATTTATGGTATGGATTAGAGATTTACCTAAGGTTTGCAAAGGCTCAAAAAGCCCCAATGTAAGTGGATCCTCAAGCCACCAAAACTCCTTCAAATTGTCCACACTCTGAAATTTCTTAACACAAACAACAAGTAGAAGAAATTTAGAACCTATTGCAATTGGTTTGGATGGAAAAGGAATTAAATTGGATTTTCTAGGAATTTCTAAAGATGGAGCATACCTCTCTTTCCAACTTGAGAACTTTCTAAAGGAGGCTAGCCCTAACTTTGAGGAGGCATTAAATAGAGTGGAGAGGATTAGGTTGGCCAGCCATGGGGAGTGTTGGGCTAGGTTAGGTTTCTACATGGTGTTGGGTTTTGGGCCTCTATGGGCTTAAGTCATTAATCATGACTTGTGAAACCACAAGCCATTCTCTAGCCAAATAAATTCCTATTCTCTCCAAATAAATTCTAATTGGTTGGATATCACTAACTTAGGTCAAGCTAGGGTTACACACTCTAACCAAGTAGTCATGACCTAGGTTAGCTTCTAGGACAGTCTCCTAAGTCATCCTGAGTCAAAGTCAATAATAGCACCAAATCAATTATACTAAAAATTACTAAAAATTCTAATAATTATAATTAATACTAATAATTCCAAATAATTCCAAAATTTTAAAAATGACTAAAATACCCTCAAGCTAAAAATCTGGTAGTGACAAATCTACCCCCCTTAAAATAATTTTGTCCTCAAAATTAAAAGGGCGAAACTAACAGATGAGAAGGATAGATAATCATACCTCTTGGTGCAAACAAATATGGGTATCGCTCGCGCATCCCATCCTCTCGCTCCCAGGTCGACTCTTCCGGAGAATGATGCCTCCATGCGACGTGAACCAAAGGTATCACCTGGTTTCTCTGCACCTTCTCACGGCAATCCAGAATCTCCACAGGATGCTCTGGATAACTGAGAGTAGGTCCAACCTCAATCTCCGAATGATCGAGCACATGGCTAGGATCCGCCACGTACCGTCTCAACTGTGATACGTGGAATACGTTGTGAACTCCCACAAGTGCAGGTGGCAAGTCTAGCCTGTATGCCACGTCACCGACTCTCCCGCTGATAACGAAAGGGCCGATGAAGCGCGGGCTAAGCTTTCCACCTCCACCAAAATGTATCGTACCACGAGTCGAAGATATCCGCAAAAAAACCATATCTCCAACCTAATCACAAGCAAGGTCTCAAGTTAATAAAAATCAAACACGATCAATCAAACAAACAAAATACAACCTACTTCCAATCTTATCTTTAAATCTGTACCTCAAACTCCAACGGCCTCCGGTGGCTATCGACCCAGTACCGATGTCTATCCTGCACCACGCAAAGTCTGTCCCTGATGAGCTTTACCTTCTCAGCTGCGTCAATAACCATCTCTGGTCCCAGTAAAGCTCGCTCTCCAACGTCACCCCAAGATAAGGGTGTACGACACCTACGCCCGTATAGAGCCTCAAAAGGTAACATCTTAATGCTGGCCTGATAACTGTTGTTATAAGCAAACTCCATCAAATATAGATGATCCTCCCAGGAACCTCCAAAATCCAGGACGCACGTCCGCAGCATATCCTCTAGTGTCTGAATAGTCCTTTCTGACTGTCCGTCCGTCTGGGGGTGGTATGCAGTACTAAACTTGAGCTGAGTGCCCAAACTAGTCTGCAGACTCCTCTAGAAATGGGAAGTAAAGCGACTATCCCGATCTGAGATAATGCTGAAGGAAACTCCGTGAATCATGACTATCTACCGCATGTACAACTCCGCAAGCCTCTCTGTAGACGTACCCACCTTGAATGGCAAGAAGTGGGCCAATTTGGTCAACCTATCAACGATAACCCAAATCGTGTCTTTTCCTCCTGGTGTACGCGGCAACCTAGATATGAAATCCATGGTGATATGTTCCCACTTTCACTCTGGAATGGGCAACGGCTGCAATAATTCTCCGGGCCTCTGCCTCTCTGCCTTAACCTGCTGACAAACTAAGCATCTAGATATGAAGCGAGCTACCTCCCGCTTCATCCCGTACCACCAGACATGCTCTCGCAGATCCCTGTACATCTTGTTGGCACCAGGATGTATAGATATAATGCCTGTGGTTCGTATTACATATTTCTAGAATACATGTACGTATCTATTCTGTATTGCATGATTCCTTATTTAGCTTGCATCTTGGCTTGGTTATTTCTTGGCTTGGTTCGGCTTGGCTCGGTTTTCTTTGGTTCGATATGAACCAATGTGAACCCCCTACCTACCACCACCTTGGTATTTATTAGCCCTCTTTATTCTCTCTCTTCATTTATCATCTTCTTCTTCATTTACTTCCCTACCTACCAGAGAGAGAAGAAAGAGGTCTAGGCAAGTGCAACTTGCTTCATGAAGAAACTCTAATTTTATTGCTTCATTCTCTTCCTTACAGCATTTTGACTAACTTTAGAACTTGGCATTTTCACTTTCCATGGCTAGATTTTTGTAGATCTATAATTACTTTATTTTCGGATTTCTTGGGTTTTGATCTACTTAATCTTGTTATTTCTATGTTTTGATGGTTCCATGTTGTAGAGAATTTTGTTCTACCCTATTTTGATCTATGGAAGTTCGGATTTGGGCTCCGGATGAAAGTTTTATGAAGCTTGGAAGGCATGGGTTCCTAGTGTTCTTCTCCTCGGAATTTTGGAGAAGAAGAACAGTCCCCTGGCGCATGGCTATACTTGACCGCATGAGTAGTCATGCGACAAGTCGCCATCAGCCGCATGAGACCCTTGTACTTCTAAACCGCATGAAACTTAGTCCCAGCTGTCACCCTCAATTCCCGTATTTTCCGTATTTTCCTGTATTTCGTATTTTTACTCGTATCTGGATTTTGGCATGTATTTTTATTTTTCTCAGCTTGTGGAATTTCGGTATTTCTCGTATTGGGTTTTTGGCTTGGCTCGATTTTATTGGGGATGGTTCGGTTTGGTTCGGTTTTATGTGTTGGAACACCCTAGCCCTATGCTACCCCTCATCCCCACCACAACTCCCCTCTTTATAACTCCACCTACCACTCTCTCTCTTCATAAACACCATTAATTTCCTTCTTCTTCTTCTTCTCCTTCCTCCACAACTCCCCAACCCCTAGGCAAGTGCATCTTGCCACTACATGAGGACCCTCTTTTCTTTGTCCATTTGCTAGTTTAGGACATGGAGATCAACATTAGTTCTTGGGTTTTTATGATTTGGAGTCTCTGTTGATGTAGATCTAAGTTATTGCTATTTTCGAATTTTACATGTTTTGATCCACTTTGGTTGGTTTTCCTTGAGTTCTGATGTTTCCATGTGGAAGAACTTTCAGTTTCACTCCAGTTGGAGCCTTAGAAATCCGGATTTGGAGTTCGGATGGCCAAGTTATGAACTTTTGAAGTTTTGGTTTCAGCCATGGTGTTCTTGCTATTTGGAGAAGACAGTGAACAGTGTGCAGAAGCTGTTTAGCTACGCATACTGAGCTACGTACGCTCTTTAGCGCTGCGTACGCAGGCTTGAGTACGCTTCCTGTTGGAAGCGTGTCTCCTTGAGCGTGCGTGACTTTTCATGCAGCGCTCCCTGTAGCGTGCGTGACTTTCACGTATGCTGCTTCCTTGAGCGTGCGTGACTTTCACGTATGCTGCTTCCTTGAGCGTGCGTGACTTTCACACACTGCTTTCTGTAGCGTGCGTAACTTTCACACACTGCTCCCTGTAGCGTGCGTGACTTTCACGTACACTGCTCCCTTGTGTGTGCGTGACTTTCACCTACGCTGCTCTCTGTAGCGTGCGTGACTTTTCACATACGCTGCCCCTTGAGTGTGCGTGACTTCTCAGGTACACTGCTCACTTGAGGGTGCCTTGGTACGCAGACTTGAGTGAGCCTTGCGTACGTGCTTTTGCACGTATGCTGCCCCCTGACCCCTTGTTTAGTCCACTGACTCTTGGAGTTTTGGTTTTATTTCTTTAAGCTTGGCTCTTCTATAACCCCGTATTTTGATATTTTATTAGATATTTTATGCCCATTTTATATCCTTACGCCTTTTTGTCATGAACTTGATTTTACTTGTTATGTTTGGAATGACCATTGTGCATGACTTAGTATGGCAAGGAACTAGCATAACACGACAGTGACCCGTAGTGGTGCACTCTTGACATGACCAACATGACTTGATAGTGGCCCATGGCGGCGCACTCCTGACTTGACATGACTTGATAACCTAACTTGACCTGTCTTGACACCGTGGGTGGTTCTTTCTTGCTTGCTTGTTAATCCACTTGTCCAATCTTGCATCATGTCTAGGATGGAACTCCTGAGTACCACGATCAGGAGTACCTACTAAAATGGATTAAGGTTAATAACTAGAAAAACACAGTAGTCATGAAGAGATGACACAGCTACAGGCAATTCCGTTACCTGGGTGCTCTTGGGATCTGTAGCCTGCCGTCGAGTAGGGCACATTTCCAGCGCACCGTCGAGTGTTGCACCCTCTAAGTCACCTAAGGGTACATTTGTCTTCTGGGCGATGTACCCACCTGAATTCAACCCCTAATTTTCGACCTGGGTAGCCTGGATGGTCTGCAGGGCTTGTGGCTGTGGAACAATCTCACTGCATCTTGTTAGTAATTAGGCCTGTGATAACCCTAGTTAGTTAAAGTAGTAAGCCGTAGTATCTGCTTGGCCGTGATTGATTGAATGAAGTATAACCAGTCCGGGCTTGTCTTGATCCAGTACCAGCTTGTTTCCTGTCTTGATTGCTTATATTATTATCTTGCCGATAAATGGTGGGAAACCAAGCTCTGTTCAGATGAAGGGTTACAACCCCGGTCCTTGTTTGGTTTACGGGTTGTAACCTGGCTATCGGAATAGTTCCATGGTTATCTCGTCGTATATCATCCTGACATATTTTCATAACTCTAGTTTTAATATTATATCTTCTTGTGTTAATGCTGGCTTTTGTTCTTATTTCGTGGCCCCCTTGTGGTACTTGCTCTTTCTGGGGTTGACCTAGCTGGTTTTGTGTGGCCAGATTTCGGAGCAGCTCCTGAGGATCTACCAAGCTTCCAGCCCAATGGTGACAACTAGACGGAACCCGGGCCAAGAGTGGGTTTTCTATTTTGTTTCGTTCACTCTATTGTAAAGTTATTCTTTTGAGGCGTTTAGCCGACGAGCACCTGTTAGCTCGATGCACTTTTACTTACTGTCTGCCTACGGGCTGTAAACATGATTAACAAATCCTAGGGTTGATCATGTATGACTTAAACTCTTGCTAGTCCTAATATTTTGTACGACTAGCTTCATGATCAGCTGATATGTAATATTTGGGACGCCTTTTATTGTATATTTAATGATCATACATCTTGTAATTATATTATTTGCTTGAGATTGAGACAATAGGCTTGACCTTAAGAGACTGTTGGCTTGTAGTAAACCCTCATATCTAGACAGCCGTGACCGTATAGTTGAGATGTATTCTATTTCAATATACGTAGCTGGCTATGTCTGCCCCCGCTCTCCAGTATTCTGGTTCTGGGGCGTGACACCAGCCGCATGAGGCTGAGTCTCATACTCAGCCGCATGGGCTCATTTCCCATCAGCTGCATGAGTCTACATGGACTTAGTCGCAGGGCTGGAAACGAACTCTTCTCGAGCCGCATATGCAACTGTTTCCCCCAACCGCATAAGCCATCACATTGACCCAGCCTCATGCGCCCTCACTTCTTCCGGGCCGCATGGGTTTTGCTATGTGAGCCGCATGGACTTGAGTTTGCCATCAGCCGCATGAAGACCCCTTTCTAATTCGAGCCGCATATGCGCTCACCTCCCTGAACCGCATAACTCAAGCACTTGCCAGCCGCATAGGCCCTGATCCCCGAGCCGCATGAGAACCCTAGACCCTGGCCGCATGGACTTCTGAGTCCGGGTCGCATGATCCCGATTAATTCCAGCCGCATGCGCCTTTGCATTTCCAGCCGCTGGCATCCTTGTACTTCTAGCCGCATGCGTCCCCTCCTTTCCTGGCCGCATATGACTGAACCGCATGACTTTTTCATGGTCCTGTGTACTATTATTTATCATTATTTGCCCATGTTTCGTAACTCCTTTATTTGATATTTTACGCCCATTTTATATCCTTACGCCTTTTGTCATGAACTTGATTTTACTTATATGTTTGGAATTGATAATGGAGCACGACCTGACAGTGACCCGTCGTGGTGCACTCATGACAAGAAAACCTGGCATGACCTGATAGTGGCCCGTCGTGGCGCACTCCGGACTAGTACACTTGATATGATAAACCTCACATGATTATCTAGAATAGCTGTTGCGACGGCTACCTGACATGACATGACCTGTATAATTACCTGGACACCGTAGGCGATTGTGCTTGTACAAATAATCCAGTCCTGTCTTGCATCATGTCTAGGAGGGGACTCCTGAGTACCACGGTCAGGAGTACCTACTGAAATGGACTAAGGCTAATAACTAGATTAATACAGTAGTCATGAAGAGATCTCCCCGCTACAGGCAATCCCGTTACCTGGGCGCGCCTGGGATCTGTAGCCTGCCGTCGAGTAGGGCGTATTTCCAGCACACTGTCATGTGTTGCACCCTTTAAGCTACCTAAGGGTACATACGTTTCCTGGACGATGTACCCACCTGAATTCAACCCCTAATTTCGACCTGGGTAACCTGGATGGTCTGCAGGGCTTGTGGCTGTGGAATAATCTCACTGCATCTTGTTAGTAACTAGGCTTGTGATAACCCTAGTTAGTTAAAGTATCAAGCCATAGTTCTTGCTTAGCCGTGAAATGATTGGATGGAGTCTAACCAGTCTAGTCTTGCCCTGATCTTGTTCCAGATTACTGCATGACCAGGATGCCTGTATTTATTTTACCGATAAATGGTGAGAATTCCAAGTCCTGTTCAGACGAAGGGTTACAACTCTGGTCCTTGTTTGGTTTACGGGTTGTAACCTGGTTATCTGAATAGTTCCGTGGTTATCTCGTCGTATATCATCCTGATGTATTTTCTTTATTTCCAGTTCTTACTATTTATATATTTATTCTCTTGTGCTGATTGCTGGTTTTAGTTCCTAAGTGAAGCTTCCTTGTGGCACTTGCTCTTTCTGGGGTCTGACCCAGCTGGTTTTGTGTGGCCAGATTTCGGAGCAGCTCCAGAGGATCTACCGACTATCCAGCCCGATGGTGGCGACCAGACGTAACCCGGGCAACGAGTGGGTCTATTTTTTGCTCTTCCACTTTATTGTACAAATATTCTTTTGAGGCGTTTAGCCGACGAGTACCTGTTTAGCTCGATTGTACTTTACTTACTGTCTGTCTACGGGCTGTAACATGATTGACAGATCCTAGGGTTGATCATGTATGACTAAACTCTTGCTAGTCCTGACATTTTGTAACGACTAGCTTCATGATCAGCTGAATATGTAATGTTTGGGACGCCTTACTATTGTATATTTAATGATCATATATCTTGTAATTTTTACTTACTTGCTTGTGATTGAGACAATAGGCTTGTTCATGACCATAGGAGACTGTTGGCTTGTAGTAAACCCTCATGTATCTAGACAGCCGTGACCGTATAGCGAGATGGAATCCATTTCAATATACGTAGCTGGCTATGCTTGCCTCCGCTCTCCAGTATTCTGGTTCTGGGGCGTGACATGGTTTAAGTGGTGGCCCATGCAGGTCTTGTAAATCAAGATATGTGAGGGTTTACCGAATAGATGTCTCAATCAGTATTCGTCCTTGATCTCTGCTCGTATCTTCTGAATCCCTGGATTCTTGTCCTGATCATATGCTTGTATCTTTGATCTGTCCTGGTCCTTTCTTATTGTTCCCTATGTCGTCTTCTTCAGCGGCATTATTCGTGGTCCTACCGATCAGCAAGGCGGAGCACCTCCCGCGGACCAGCAGCAACCCGGAGATCAAGTCCAGCACTCCGGAGTAGCCTCCAGAGTCGAGCCTACTGGAGAAGAGCCCCTAGTTCAGCCAGTTCAGCCTACCGAACCTGATGATGGCACCTTAGTAGGACTCGTCAGGACCTTGATAGCTTCTCAAGATCGTCATGGAGATGCCTTGCAACAGGCAGTGACGGATGCTTTGACCAGAGGAGGTCATCAGGGTAACAGCGCGGCCAACAGCTTCAAGCCCTTGAACCCTCCATTCTTCGACGGTAGTGAAGATGCTATGACGGCAGATGCATGGCTTCAGGATACAGAGGTGGTTCTAGAAGCAGCCAAGACTCCAGAGAATAAGAAGGTAGCCGTGGTGCGCCTGCAGTTGTTAGATCTTGCCTGCAGCAGGTGGACAGCGCAGGCCGTTGGATTAGCAGCACCTATTACTTGGGCAGTATTCAGGAAGAGATTCCAGACAAAGTATTTCGATGCCGTGGCTCGGTATGATCTACAGACGAGGTTTACCAATCTGAAGCAAAGAGGCAGGACGGTCGATGGATATGCGGCCGAATTTTTGAGACTCAGTCGGTTTGCTCCCACCTTGGTGGCAACCGAGTATGATAGAGCCCAGCGATTTCAGCAAGGGCTTCACCTGGAGATTTTGTTAGCAGTCGAGCAGTTTGAGCATCAGACTTTTGATGCAGTCTTGAGAGCAGCCCGGAGGCATGAGTATACCTCCCAGAGGATTGTGGATAGGGCCGGAGGTCGAAAGAGATCTCACGGCCAGATGAATCAGTCTTCAGCCCCAGCCCCGGCAGCCAGGGCTTTGACTATTGGAGCTCCGAGGCGAGCGGCCTCAGTAACGTCGGTTCAGCATTCTACCCCGATGTACCCTCAGCAGCAGCAGCAGAAGCAGAAGCAGTCTTCCGCAGTGGGATGTTCCCATTGTGGGAAGCCAGGCCATGTAGTGGCAGAATATCGCAGGGCACAGGGATTGTGTCTGGCTTATGGAGCACCAGACCATAGGGTTGGATCCTGCCCGAACAGGGGTGGTTCATCATCGTCCAACATTTCTAGCTCTTCGGTGAGGAGACCAGCTCCGGTCCAGCAGCAGCAGTACCCACTGTCGAGGCCCTTGCCGCCTCAGTCCCAGATGTTCCAGCAGCAGAACCCCCAGCAGCATGCACAAGCCCAAGCCTTGAGTCAGAGTAGGCAGCGAGGATTTCAGCAGAGGGGACCAGCACCCCGAGGGCATGGTCATGCTATGGTGATTACCGCAGAGGAAGGATTGGCACCAGGAGAGGTAGTGGCAGGTACTATTCTCGTCAACTCCTTTCCAGCTTCAGCTTTATTTGATTCTGGTGCATCGCATTCTTTTATGTCTGCACGATTTACGACACGGGTAGGATTGGAGCCCGAGTCATTATCAGTAAGGCTCAATATACTTACTGGTAACGGACTTGTGGGAGTAGATAGAGTGTTTTCCTCGTGTCGGATCATAGTTAGCGGTAGAGAATTTCCCGCTAGATTGATAGAGTTCCCGATGGCCGATTATGATGTGGTCTTAGGGATGGATTGGTTGAGGAACTAGTATGCTAGAATAGACTGCCATATTGGCAGGGTTATTTTTAGCATTCCAGGCGAGCCAGAGTTTTCTTTTTTCCGAGGTGAAGTTGAGCCTTCTCCTCCAGTATTGCGGATGGCAATAGCAGCAGTTCAGTTGCCCAGGGTAGTCGATGAGTTCCCCAATGTTTTCCCAGAAGAGCTTCCAGGTATACCTCCGGAGCGGGAGATCGAGTTCACTATAGACTTGATTCCCGGGACAGCCCCAGTGTCAGAGAGAGTCTACAGGATGGCGCCGTCAGAATTGGAGATATTGTACAAGATGATTGAAGAACTTCGAGCCAAGGGATTCATTCATGCTAGTGGATCGCCTTGGGGAGCCCCGATGCTTCTTGTGAAAAAGAAGGATGGTACGTCCAGGTTATGTGTTGATTATCGTAGCTTGAACTCCGTGACAATCAAGAACAGGTACCTTCTTCCGAGGATAGATGACTTGTTTGATCAACTCAAGGGGGCTTCAGTATTCTCAAAGATTGATTTGCGCTCAGGTTATCATCAGATCAGAGTCAGAGAGCAGGACATCCCGAAGACAGCTTTTAGATCGAGATATGGGCATTGGGAGTTCCTTGTTATGCCTTTTGGAGCAACCAATACGCCAGCCGTATTCATGGATCTCATGAATCGCATCTTCATGCCTTACTTGGATCAGTTTGTGATTGTGTTCTTGGATGACATCCTGGTCTACAGCAAGAGTGAGGCGGAGCATGAGCAGCATCTCCGTATAGTTCTTCAGATCCTCAGAGAGCACCAGTTATATGCCAAGTTCAGTAAATACGAGTTCTGGCTCGATCGCATTTCGTACTTGGGTCATATCATCACTCGAGAAGGAGTAGAAGTGGATCCCCAGAAGATTGTGGCTATTGAGTCGTGGCCGGTGCCCAGCACAGTTGCAGAGGTTCGTAGTTTCCTTGGATTGGCCGGCTACTACCGGCGGTTTGTTTCGGATTTTGTTCGAATTTCAGCGCCATTGATGCAGTTGACCCGCAAAGATGCGCAGTTTGCTTGGACGGTAGAGTGTCAGAGTTCTTTTGAGCAGTTGAAGCGAGGCCTGATAACAGCTCCTATTCTCACACTTTCAGATGAGATCGGAGGATTCTCAGTGTATTGTGATGCTTCAGGCAGAGGCTTAGGATATGTTCTGATACAGCATAGAAAGGTAATAGCTTATGCGTCATGACAACTTCGTGATCATGAGAGGAATTACCCAACCCATGACTTGGAGCTGGCAGCAGTAGTGTTTGCACTTAAGTTGTGGAGGCACTATTTGTATGGAGATAGGGTGGAGATTTTCACCGACCACAAGAGCCTGAAGTATGTTTTCACCCAGAAGGATCTTAACATGCGTCAGAGGAGATGGCTGGAGCTTCTTGTGGATTATGATGTCAATTTGCAGTATCATCCTGGGAAGGCCAACGTTGTTGCAGATGCTTTGAGCTGGAGAGCCGAAGTTTATTTCCTAACAGCGCAACCAGGGCTGTTAGCAGATCTTCAGAAGATGGGTACAGAAGTTGTTCTCCCTTCCAGTGTAGCATTGATGGCCAGCATGCAAGTTCAGTCTACTATAGTCGAGAGGATCCGGATGGCGCAGTCGGCAGATTCCAAGCTTCAGCGACTCAGAGCAGAGTGTGAGACAGGACGAAGACCAGAGTTATGCATTCATGAGGACGGTACACTTCGACATGGGAAGCGTCTTTGTGTACCCAGTGGAGATATCAGGCAGAAGATCATGTCAGAGGCGCACAGTTCTCAGTATTCCATCCATCCTGGCAGTACAAAGATGTACCGTGATATCCGACAGCATTTCTGGTGGAATGGCATGAAGCGGGAGATAGCTAGGTTTGTCTCTCGGTGTTTGGTTTGCCAACAAGTTAAGGCCGAACATCAGAGACCGGCTAGACTTCTTCAGCCCTTGCCGATTCCAGAATGGAAGTGGGAGCATGTGACCATGGATTTCGTGACTGGATTACCTAGATCCCCAGCTGGCAGAGATGCTATCTGGGTTATAGTTGATCGGCTCACGAAGGTAGCTCACTTACTCCCGTTCAGAGTTGGTCAGTCGACGGCTCAGTTAGCAGAGATATATCTCCGACAGATTGTCAGATTGCACGGAGTGCCAGTCTGTATCACCTCGGACCGAGATTCAAGATTTACGTCGCACTTTTGGCGTAGCCTACAGGAGAGTTTGGAAACTCGTCTCCAGTTCAGTTCAGCGTATCATCCGCAGACAGATGGTCAGTCGGAGCGTACGATCCAGACTCTTGAAGACATGTTGCGGTCCTGCACACTTGACTTCGGTGGTTCATGGGAAGATCACTTGCACCTGGTGGAATTCTCGTACAACAATAGTTTCCAGGCCAGTATCCAGATGGCACCGTTCGAGGCACTATATGGTAGGAAGTGCAGATCCCCGTTAGCCTGGGATGATGTTGGAAAAAGGCAGATGCTCGGTCCAGAAATGATCGCTCAGACAGTTGAAGTGGTCAGAAGGGTCAGAGATCATCTTCGAGTTGCCCAAGATCGCTAGCGCCATTGGGCCGATTCTCATCGGCGCCCTCTCGAGTTTTCGGTCGGTGACCATGTATTCCTGAGGATTTTGCCTAACCGTGGCGTCATTCATTTCGGCGTACGGGGAAAGCTTAGTCCTAGGTATATAGGACCGTTTGACATTCTAGAGCGAGTAGGAGATGTATCCTATCGTCTCGCTCTTCCGCCGTCGCTAAGCGAGGTGCATGACGTGTTCCATGTATCCCAATTACGACGGTATATTCCAGACCCGAGCCACATCCTGGATCATTCAGAATTGGTTGTTGGTACCAACCTTTCGTATGAGGAGAGGCCCGTGTCTATATTGGACCGGAGAGAGAAGATCCTCAAGAACAAGACTATCAAGTTAGTCCGAGTTGCTTGGGGTCATCACTCTTTGGGGGAGTCAACGTGGGAGCGTGAGGATGATATCCGATCGCGATATCCCGACTTGTTTGACTCGTGAGGTATAATATCTTTCTTATGCCTCATGCCTTCGATTCTTTGCTTGCATGATCGATTGTCTGCCTAGTTATAGCTTGCATGTGATTAATGTAGCTTGCCATTGCTCCTCTAGCCTCTTGATTAAATTCCGAGGATAGAATTCTTTTATGGTGGGTAGAGTTGTAATGCCTGTAGTTCGTATTACGTATTTCTGGAATACGTGTACGTATCTATTCTGTATTGCATGATTCCTTGTTTAGCTTGCATCTTGGCTTGGTTATTTCTTGGCTTGGTTCGGCTTGGCTCGGTTTTCTTTGGTTCGATATGAACCAATGTGAACCCCCTACCTACCACCACCTTGGTATTTATTAGCCCTCTTTATTCTCTCTTTTTATTTATCATCTTCTTCTTCATTTACTTTCCTACCTACCAGAGAGAGAAGAGAGAGGTCTAGGCAAGTGCAACTTGCTTCATGGAGGAACTCTAATTTTATTGCTTCATTCTCTTCCTTACAGCATTTTGACTAACTTTAGAACTTGGCATTTTTACTTTCCATGGCTAGATTCTTGTAGATCTATAATTAATTTATTTTCAGATTTCTTAGGTTTTGATCTACTTAATCTTATTATTTCTATGTTTTGATGGTTCCATGTTGTGGAGAATTTTGTTCTACCCCATTTTGACCTATAGAAGTTCGGATTTGGGCTTCGGATGAAAGTTTTATGAAGCTTGGAAGGCATGGGTTCCTAGTGTTCTTCTCCTCGAAATTTTGGAGAAAAAGAACAGTCCCCTGGCGCATGGCTGTACTTGACCGCATGAGTAGTCATGCGGCAAGTCGCCATCAGCCGCATAAGACCCTTGTACTTCTAAACCGCATGAAACTTAGTCCCAGCCGCATGAGGCTGAGTCTCATACTCAGCCGTATGGGCTCATTTCCCATCAACTGCATGAGTCTACATGGACTTAGTCGCAGGGCTGGGAACGAACTCTTCTCGAGCCGCATATGCAACTGTTTCCCCCAGCCGCATAAGCCGTCGCATTGACCCAGCCTCATGCGCCCTCACTTCTTCCGGGCCGCATGGGTTTTGCTATGTGAGCCGCATGGACTTGAGTTTGCCATCAGCCGCATGAAGACCCCTTTCTAATTCGAGCCGCATATGCGCTCACCTCCCTGAACCGCATAACTCAAGCACTTGCCAGCCGCATAGGCCCTGATCCCCGAGCCGCATGAGAACCCTAGACCCTGGCCGCATGGACTTCTGAGTCCGGGCCGCATGATCCCGATTAATTCCAGCCGCATGCGCCTTTGCATTTCCAGCCGCTGGCGCCCTTGTACTTCTAGCCGCATGCGCCCCCTCCTTTCCTGGCCGCATATGACTGAAACGCATGACTTTTTCATGGTCCTGTGTACTATTATTTATCATGATTTGCCCATGTTTCGTAACTCCTTTATTTGATATTTTACTCCCATTTTATATCCTTACGCCTTTTGTCATGAACTTGATTTTACTTATATGTTTGGAATTGATAATGGAGCACGACCTGACAGTGACCCGTCGTGGTGCACTCATGACAAGAAAACCTGGCATGACCTGATAGTGGCCCGTCGTGGCGTACTCCGGACTAGTACATTTGATATGATAAACCTGACATGATTATCTAGAATAGTTGTTACGACGGCTACCTGACATGACATGACCTGTATAATTACCTGGACAGCGTGGGCGATTGTGCTTGTACAAATAATCCAGTCCTGTCTTGCATCATGTCTAGGAGGGGACTCCGGAGTACCACGGTCAGGAGTACCTACTGAAATGGACTAAGGCTAATAACTAGTTTAATACAGTAGTCATGAAGAGATCTTCCCGCTACAGGCAATCCCGTTACCTGGGCGCGTCTGGGATCTGTAGCCCGCCGTCGAGTAGGGCGCATTTCCAGCACACTGTCATGTGTTGCACCCTTCAAGCTACCTAAGGGTACATGCGTTTCCTGGACGATGTACCCACCTGAATTCAACCCCTAATTTCAACCTGGGTAACCTGGATGGTCTGTAGGGCTTGTGGCTGTGGAATAATCTCACTGCATCTTGTTAGTAAATAGGCTTGTGATAACCCTAGTTAGTTAAAGTATCAAGCCGTAGTTCTTGCTTGGCCGTGAAATGATTGGATGGAGTCTAACCAGTCTAGTCTTGCCCTGATCCTGTTCCAGATTACTGCATGACCAGGATGCCTGTATTTATTTTACCGATAAATGGTGAGAATTCCAAGTCCTGTTCAGACGAAGGGTTACAACCCCGGTCCTTGTTTGGTTTACGGGTTGTAACCTGGTTATCTGAATAGTTTCGTGGTTATCTCGTCGTATATCATCCTGATGTATTTTCTTTATTTCCAGTTCTTACTATTTATTTATTTATTCTCTTGTGCTGATTGCTGGTTTTAGTTCCTAAGTGAAGCTTCCTTGTGGCACTTGCTCTTTCTGGGGTCTGACCCAGCTGGTTTTGTGTGGCCAGATTTCGGAGCAGCTCCAAAGGATCTACCGACTATCCAGCCCGATGGTGGCGACCAGACATAACCCAGGCAATGAGTGGGTCTATTTTTTGCTCTTCCACTTTATTGTACAAATATTCTTTTGAGGCGTTTAGCCGACGAGCACCTGTTTAGCTCGATTGCACTTTACTTACTGTCTGCCTACGGGCTGTAACATGATTGACAGATCCTAGGGTTGATCATGTATGACTAAACTCTTGCTAGTCCTGACATTTTGTAACGACTAGCTTCATGATCAGCTGAATATGTAATGTTTGGGACGCCTTACTATTGTATATTTAATGATCATACATCTTGTAACTTTTACTTACTTGCTTGTGATTGAGACAATAGGCTTGTTCATGACCATAGGAGACTGTTGGCTTGTAGTAAACCCTCATGTATCTAGACAGCCGTGACCGTATAGCGAGATGGAATCCATTTCAATATACGTAGCTGGCTATGCCTGCCCCCGCTCTCCAGTATTCTGGTTCTGGGGCGTGATAATAGAGTACTACGATCTGTGAGCCTCCTACAGGATCTGCTCCCTGAGCTCCCCACTAGGCACACATAACCTGGAACCGTGCCTCAAGGCACCATCCTCCGCAAGAGAAAACTCGCCATCCACTAACCCTGTACGAACCTACTCTCGGATACACCACAGAGCCACATCCTCGAACTGCATCACCTTGATCCTCTCCACCAAGTCCGACTGTATCTGAAGGCCCCATAACTACATCTGCACTCCGGGCACAATCACCTCAATCCCAAGGCTCTCTAAGTCTGCAAGCAAGTGTCGATCCATAGTCAAACACGTGGCTGTCGGATACCTACTCAAGGCGTCGACAACCACGTTGGCCTTCCCTGGATGATACTGATGTGAGATGTCAAAGTCCTTCATCAACTCTAGCCACCTGCGCTGCCTCATGTTGAGCTCTTTCTGTGTAAACAAATACTTCAATCTCTTGTGATCTGTGAAAATCTCTACCCTCTCGCCATACAGATAGTGTTTCCTCAACTTCAGAGAAAAAATCACCGCTGTTAGCTCCTGGTCATGGGTAGGGTAGTTCTTCTCATGGGGACGTAATTGCCTGGAAGCATAGGCAATCACCTTTCCATGCTGCTGCAAGACACAACCCAGCCCCATCCCTGAAGCATCACTATAGATAGTGAATCCACCTGAACCTGAAGGCAATGTCAAAATCGGAGCTGTCGTAAGCCGCTTCTTCAACTCATCAAAAGCTGCCTGACACTCCTCTGACCAAACATACTCAGCATCCTTCCGGGTCAACCGAGTCAACGGCTCTGCAACCCAGGAGAAATCCTACATAAATCTCCTATAATATCCTGCCAGCTCCATGAAACTCCCGATCTCTGCTAATGAAGTCGGCGCTGCCCAAGCCTCAACTGCTGTGATCTTCTTCGGGTCCACTGAGATACCATCTCCAGTCACCACATGACCCAAGAAGTCAACCCTGTCTAGGAAGAACTCGCACTTCGAGAGCTTGCCATACAATCTCCCCCTCCTGAGTGTCTCCAGGACCACTCTCAAGTGCTCCTCGTGCTCTTCCTTTGTCTTAGAATACACCAGGATATCATCAATGAATACCACTAGGAACTTGTCCAAGTACTGGTGGAACACCTTATTCATTAGGTTCATAAACACTGCTGGTACATTGGTCAGCCCAAACGGCATAACAAAAAACTCAAACTGCCCGTACCGCGTCCTGAAAGCAGTCTTAGAAATATCCTCCCTCTTCACCTTCACCTGGTGATAACCTGACCTCAAATCAATCTTGGAGAACACCCGAGCTCCGCTCAACTGATCAATGAGATCATCGATCCGCGGCAGTGGGTATCTATTCTTGATCGTCAGGTTGTTAAGTGCCCTGTAGTCGATACACATCCGTACCGACCCATCCTTCTTGGGTACAAAGAGTACCGGTGCACCCCAAGGTGAAGAACTCGATCGATCGGATGAAGCCCTTGTCCTGCAGCTCATCCACCTGCTTCTTCAGCTCCACCAATTCATTGTTGTTCACTCGATAGACATGTTGAGAAATCGGTTCCGCGTCGGGAACCAAGTCTATCGAGAACTCTACATCCCTGTCCGGTGGAAGCCCTGGCCACTCCTCTGGAAATACGTCCATAAACTCTGCGATCAAGGGATGCGGAGCCACCTGCTCTTCAACAGAAGCTCCACAGAAGACGCCACTGTCCTGCTCTGCCTGTTGCCGGGTGTACTCAAACTCTGGCTCTCATGACGCCCCAAACAAAACTCTACCCCCTCGGCAATCAATACGGGCGTGATGTCTATTCAGCCAGTCCATACCTAATACAATATCGTAGTTCAGTAGTGGCATGACGAGTAAACTCACTCCCAACTCTTGGCCTCCCAATATGACACTCCGCCCTCTGCAAAAATCACTCACGAGGATGACCCCACCCCCGGTCGGATCTTGCAGGTCCTAGGCAATGGTTCAGAAACCAGACTGTGTCTAATAGCATACGATACTGACACAAAGTTATGGGAAGTCCCGGAATCAAAGAGTTCAAAATCTGGAGTGGAGTCGAGAAGAACCGAACCTGCTATCAACTCCCCTACGACCTCGGCATCCTCAGCCGCCATGGCGAAAGCTCGCCCCTGCTGTCCACCTCGTGCCTGCTACTGGTACTGGTGGAACCTCTGCTGCTGGGTCGGCAATAGCCCCTTCAGCTGTCCTGCTGAAGCCTTGGCTGCTCCAACTCCTCCTGGTACTGGACGCATCGACGCCACTGGACAATCTCGCATCTGGTGGTCCGCTGATCCAAACATCAAGCATCTACCAAGTCTCTTGCTGCACTCCTCCCACTTGTGCCCAGGCTTCTTGCAGAAAGTACAACTGATAGCCTGCTGACCCCTCTCTGCTGCTGATGCTGTACCTACTGGAGAGGTGCCCTGCCCTGCTGCTGATACTACTGAACTGGCCTCTACGGCTGCTGCTGCTGGAAGTGAGGTCTCTTGGCCTGCCCCTGACTGCTGCTACCACCCTGGAAGTCACGACCCCTCTTCTGCTTCAATCCTAGGTCATCTTCCGCTGCCATAGCCCCAGAAAATATCTCCGCAAAAGTAGCATTTCGGTCGCTCTTAGTCAGCGACCGAACCTCTCTAATCAAGCCTCGGCGAAACTTCCTCACCTTCGTCTTCTCATTCAAGTCATCTATGAAACGGACCAATCTAAAAAATCCCCAGCATACTCAGCTACAGTCTGGTTCTCCTGAACCAGACCCTCGAACTGTGCCTCGATACCTCCCAAGGCCACATCAGGAAAGAATTGCTCTTTAAACAGCTCCTTGAACTGGGCCCAAGTCTGGCCCTCAACTTCCACCCAGGGATCTGTCTGATACCACGCACGGGCTAAGTCCTGCAT
This sequence comes from Iris pallida, assembly GCA_029216955.1. NCBI lineage: Eukaryota > Viridiplantae > Streptophyta > Magnoliopsida > Asparagales > Iridaceae > Iris > Iris pallida. Next base: position 8,845,281 of record JANAVB010040019.1, read on the forward strand.
CTGACTGCCCATCGCCTCGCTCTGGAGTCTATCTGGTATCTCCGCCAGTCGGAATATCTCCTCGATATGATCTATCCAGTAGTCTGTATAATGGATGCCCTCTGTGCCGAAAACTCTCTAAGATGTATCTTCTGAAAGTCCTGTACGTCCTTCTCCCTCCGACGGGACTGCTGCTGGGTCCCCTGAGCAGTAACCAACTCTACAGTAGTGCGAACCTGCTGGTGCGCCTCGTCTATTCCCTGGCGGAAATCGGCAGTCTGCCTCTGCTGCTGCTGCTGGTGGGACTCCAGAATACTCTCCACGAAGGATAAGAGATGTGCAACATCTACCATCCCCGCAGGCAGAGGCTGCTGCAGTGGAAGGACCTCAGGAATCATAGGGCTCTGCCTCCTGGCTGGTGGAGGTGCTCCTCCAAAAGCTGCAGAGACACCGACTCCTGAGGGCTGCACTGGCCCTGTGGCACCGGGAGCTGGCTGCTGGATACGAGAGGTGGCGGACCCCTCTCCAGCATCTCCCGTCCCGGGGCGATGCGATCTCGTCTCAACCATCCTGGAGACACAGATCAAACAAGAAATAATTACTGAGAATGAGTCGAAATATCAAAGGACAATTTAAAATTCAAAGGAAGACAATAAGCAGCAAATATAGATATACGGAATCTGATAAGGAGTTTTTCCTAGTGTGATTGAGTACCTCAAAAAAAATATACTAATTCCTACTGCAGGCTGCAGCGATATTCTAGTTCGAATACCACTACATTTCCAACCTAGACCTGCATGGGACACCACTAAAAATGTGTTACGACCCGCACCCTAGAGTAAGGGCACGAGACGTGGGTACGTCCAACCTACGCTGCAGTGTCGACGGTAGAACACTGTCATAGGTCAACATCTAACAATATAAAGGTACCTGTACAGTATATACTCTCCGAATGAAGGTGACATAGCAAATACAGTCTCAATCACAACTAAGGTAGAACAGGATAAAGATAGATAGATAATATCCAGAAAGAAGAAAACACAGAGATACAATCCAGAATTCTAAGTGTCTAAATAAGTATATATCCCAAAATCTCAGAATCCATATACAGTAATCCATGAAAAGTAAAGACATCCTAATCTAAGGGAGTGTCATCTACTGCTAGTGGGTCCTGCTGCTGGTCCAAGTCCAAGCACTCATCTAGGGTCGCACCGTAATATATAGGGCAGAACGCCTCAGCCTCGTCCTATGTAATATTTCAACAGGTCCAGTCAGGACAGGAGCGAGCACAGTACATCTCAACAAATCATAGCAGGTCAGGATATATAATCATGTTAGAGAGTAAAATACAAGAAACTGAAGGAAATAACATGATAAAAAGGAAGATTGTAAATAAATAGATACAGTATATAGAGAACTATCAATGACTAGTTATTCAGAGCACAAGACGGTTATGTAAACGGCACGATGTTGTACACGAGTAATCTACAGAGGTTTGTACATGAGTAATCTACTGGATTGATTACATAACCACTTCTACTCCCCCGCCCCAATCAATAAACAAGGATCTAGCCAAGTTATGTTATTGTACCCGAAGTATAGTTACACACGAAGATCATTTGAATACATGAATATACACGATTTCACACAATTTGTACACGAATGTCACGAATACAAGGAGTACACGATGCTCACGATAAAGTACACGAACACGAATACCCGATGTATCCGCTAAGGGGATAACATCGCACGACAAGATCCATATAGTACTAATCCGTGTTTCTAACGTATCAGCATCATGTAAAGTAATCTAAAGCAGGAAATATACTCCTAATGCAGGATATGAAATGATCAGAGAATGTACTCGCCTGTATCCTGAGAATCTGAAGAATATCTATTGTCCGAGGAGTGGTGTCTATCTCCTATAGAACAGTACAAGTCACTACGAGTCTAAAATGATAATAAGATGCAAGTCAATGCATTCTACATGAATCTAGGTCAATCTAGACCAAAGTCAACTCTTAGTCAACTCTGGTCAACCCTAGAAGTCAACTAGGTCAACTAGGTCAACCTAAGTCAAACAAGTCTATACTAGTCTAACTAGTCTATTCTAGGTCTAACAAGGCTATACAAGTCCAATCTAGACTCACTAGGCAAACAGACACACCCATAGGCCATAGGCTAAGAGCCCTAGTCTAGGCTATTAGGCAATACCATGCCTAAACCAACCATAACACACGTATACACATGCCAATTCATATATCTAATATAATACACATATTGATATATTTATATAATATAACATAGTAACATACATTAGCATATAGGCTACCTATATGTATACTACACATAAAAGGATAGGGAAGGGGCATATGTGATCATGTGTTCAAGTGTGTGTGTGTGTGTTAGTGATACATGGCATGAGGGTGTGAGGGTGTGAGGTAAAAGCAAAACAGTTAGCTAACTAGGAAATCTAAAAAAATAGAGTAAATGGTGATTCAATCCCACATTTAAATTCAAATCAGTATAATGTAAAATCTGGAATCAACCTATTGCAAAACAGTGTACTTACTGTCAATAGAAAAATAGGGAATGCAATTTGAATTAAAACAGTTAACTAATACCCAAAGAAATATGAGTATTCACATTCAGATTTTTGTTTAAAACTAGAATTCCAAGAATGACAAACTGGAAATACATATCAGGAAAATAGGAAAATGAGATAACAGTGAACACATTGTGTAACCTGGAATCAAATGGTGAAATCCAGGAAATAGTGCTGATAAGCATGACAGTAACATGTAAACCATTTCAGTTAAAAGGGAATGAATAACAGTTCCCAGTCACAAATTCGAAGCCCAACTCAATACCAAACATCCCAAATCAAGCACACAGCTAGAACTCGTATAGGAGAACCATATTAGAATCTAAAACATATATTAAATTGAATCAACATTCAGTTATAGTTTAAGGAAGAAATCGATTCAGGTAATAGGAGAAAAACAGTGTATCTGTCAAGTATATTCGAATCAACTCATTGTCCAATTATCCCATTCTCAAACAAAAGCCAAATTCGAATGTAACATTAAGGTAAACATGAACTAACAATTATGTGGGAGTAATTGACAATGAAAAACATCAATTGAAATAGTTAACAGTTAAGGAAATGGAAAATGAATGTGGTATCAGTAAACATACAATTAACCCAATTTCGAATCAAATTTTACATCAATAACCTAAACTAACATGTAAACTCAATCAACAGGGACTAGCAACATATACAGGATCTAATTTAGCAAATTAATTCATAATTTAAACTAATTAAAACGGAATTAAACAGAGAAACAAAAACCAGAACCGTGCACGCACAGCGCATGCCCCTTGCGCGCACGATACCGTGTCTGACACGACACAAGAGGTCGTATAACTTTGGGAACCTCGTGTCCGTCACTGCCCGCACCCGTGTGTCCAATATTACGTGTCCACGTGGTGTGTGCTGTGCACAGGAGACCCCAAGTAGCAGGGGAAGCAACACTGCTCGCGCGCGCGTGGCACCCCACATGTTCCCGTGTCCACCGCGACCCGACATGACACCAAAACGACCTAAGAACACCAGAAACCCATAAACAACAATAAACCCTAATTTTCTATTCAAAAACAATCCAAAAATCAAATCGAAATGCCCTTTGGGGCATTTCATCAAACACATTCATGCAAGGACTGATACGTGTCCGATACGGATACGTAATGGACACGAAACCTAGGGATAGCTATACCTACAGTTCGGGTAGACCTAGGGCTTCCTAAAATGCAATAATAACAGAAATTTATGGTGTGGATTAGAGATTTACCTAGGGTTTGCAATGGCTCAAAAAGCCCCAATGTGAGTGGATCCTCAAGCCACCAAAACTCCTTCAAATTGTCCACACTCTGAAATTTCTCAACACGAACAGCAAGTAGAAGAAATTTAGAACCTATTGCAATTGGTTTGGATGGAAAAGGAATTAAATTGGATTTTCTAGGAATTTCTAAAGATGGAGCATACCTCTCTTTCCAACTTGAGAACTTTCTAAAGGAGGCTAGCCCTAACTTTGAGGAGGCATTAAATAGAGTGGGGAGGATTAGGTTGGCCGGCCATGGGGAGTGTTGGGCTAGGTTAGGGTTCTACATGATGTTGGGTTTTGGGCCTCTATGGGCTTAAGTCATTAATCATGACTTGTGAAACCACAAGCCATTCTCTAGCCAAATAAATTCCTATTCTCTCCAAATAAATTCTAATTGGTTGGATATCACTAACTTAGGTCAAGCTAGGGTTACACACTCTAACCAAGTAGTCATGACCTAGGTTAGCTTCTAGGACAGTCTCCTAAGTCATCCTGAGTCAAAGTCAATAATAGCACCAAATCAATTATACTAAAAATTACTAAAAATTCTAATAATTATAATTAATACTAATAATTCCAAATAATTCCAAAATTTTAAAAATGACCAAAATACCCTCAAGCTAGAAATATGGTAGTGACAAGAGCTAATCATCTTCGGTCGTATAATTGGCGAGAGAAAGTTCGTTCCAGACTCTACTTCTCCCAAGCACAACACAGAAGCTGACTATGCCTCTGGGAAAATGCAACTTTTTTGGTATAGTTGGCAGGCCAAGAATATCATCCAGAATATGGGATATGACATCAAAAGTGACAAAGGACTAATTTACGACCGAGGGCGACGGTTGCCAATACGACACTTTGCTCCCCCGGCAAACCCGAGAACTACTATCAACGAAGCGGTATTGGTTTGGGCTATGTCTCTCCTCCAACAACTCCCGAAAGTTCAGATAATGAAGCATATCGTTGTTCTCATTCTTCTGATTCCTCCCTCTGGGACTCAAACTCCAGCATTGGCGACATGTTTAAAGTAACTCTGTCCGTCAACATAGTTTTCGCCGACCAAATTGCAGACGATGTCCAATCAATCGAACTCGAACAATGGGCTCAAAAGATGGACACCAGGTGGGATCTGCGCTTCGAACAACGGGAACCACCTACCGAAGACGAAGTCATCTAAGTCAATCTAGGAAATGAAGCATCCTTCAAACCAATCTTTATCAGCAAAAGCCTATCTGGCGATGAACGCCAATCTATTATACAGCTTATAAGAGAATACGTCGACATCTTCGTATGGAGCTATGAAGACATGCCAGGATTGGACCCTAAAGTCATCATGTATTACCTGAACATCTCGTCTAAAGCTAAGCTAGTGAAGCAGCAACAACGACGATTCCGACCAGACGTCATGGAAGCCATCGAGAATGAAGTCAAGAAGCTCATTGCTAGTGGATTCATTCGCGAGGAACAACACCCAGACTGGGTTGCCAACATCGTTCCAGTCAAGAAAAAGAACGAAAAAGTTTGAGTCTGTATCGACTAACGTAATTTGAACTCTGCATGCCAGAAAGACAATTTTCCCCTACCAATCACTGACATAATGATCGACAATACTTGCGACTTCGAGCGGATGTCCTTTATGGATGGGTTCTCAGGCTACAACCAGATCAAGATGTTCCCTGACGATAAGAAGCACACATCTTTTCGAACACTGTTGGGGGTATACTGCTATACGGTTATGCCCTTCGGATTGAAGAATGCAGGGGCAACATACCAGTGAGCCATGAACACAATTTTTTGCGATCATTAACGTAAAACTGTGGAGTGCTACGTAGACGATATCGCAGTCAAAAGTCATCTCAAAGGCAACCACCTCCGAGACTTGAGAGCGATGTTCGAACTAATGCGTGCACACCAACTCAAGATGAATCTAACCAAGACTTTTCTGGGAGTCTCCAGCATCAAGTTCTTTGGTTTCGTCATCACTTCAAAGGGTATACATCTGGATCCGGAGAAAGTGAAGACTATTCTCGACATGCACCCTCCAAGAAACCTCAAAGAACTACACGGACAACAAGGAAGGCTAGCCTACATCAGACGATTCATTTCAAACCTCTCTGGAAGGTGTCAACCATTCACTCAGCTCATGAAGAAAGGCGTATCTTTCGTCTGGACTGAACAATGTCAATACGCATTCGATGACATCAAGGCGTATCTTACAAGCCCTCCAGTATTGGTTACTCCAATAATGGGGAAGCCCTTCTTACTATATATCCACGTTATGGATCATTCCCTTAGTGCCCTCTTAGCTCAAAAGAACGAAGGCGGCCATGAACAGGCAATTTACTATCTCAGCCGCACAATGGTGGGTGTCGAGCACAGATACATACCGGTAGAGAAGGAATGCCTTGCACTAGTATTTGCCATCTAGAAGACATGCCACTACGTATCTGGGCAGACTATCCATATTATATCTAAAGTCAACCCTCTCAGAATACTCATGACTAAACCGGGCTCTCTCAATTCCCGTTTAGCTACATGGGCAATGTTGTTGACTCCATACGATATGATCTTCGTTCCTCAAAAGGCAGTAAAGGCCAAGCATTAGCTGATTTCCTAGCACCTCATCCGGTGTCGGAGTCGTCCAAACTCTACGACGAAATCCCCGACGAAGTGGTGGAGTCTAACACTGCAACTGAAGAAATCCCTATTTGGCGAATGTTCTTTGACGGTGCATTAAGAACAGGACCCAAAGGGAATATCGTGGCTGAAGTAGGTGTCATGCTCGTGTCACCTGATCATCTGGTTATACACCGTGCATATTCTCTCGTGGAACCATGCACCAACAACGTGGCCGAATATAATGCCCTATTAATCGGCCTACAACTGACAAAGCAACTGGGAGTTGACTATCTAGAGGCTTACGGCAATTCCAAGCTAATAGTTAGTCAGGTTCGAGGGGATTATGAAGTTCGCCACGAAGATCTCATCCCCTACCACAGAGCAACAATCAAGCTGGCATCTACTTTTGCTGGATTCTTCATCGAGCACGTACCTCGACTACAGAATATAGAAGCAAATACTCTAGCCGGTCTCGCTGCTTCCTTGACCGTTCCTACCAATACACAAAAGTCGATCACAGTGTCTGGTCGAGAACTATTCTGTGTGAAAGATGCCTTGCATATTCATCACAGTTACGCAGCGGAAACAAACGTCGATGCTAAAGACTAGAGATTTTCTTTCATAGACTACGCTGTCTATGGAATCCTTTCCGAGGACCCGAATGAAGCAGTATCCATCCAAAGGCGATCCCTCAGATTTTGCTACGACACAGCTACCAAGATGCTGTACCGACGATCTTACGACGGGCCACTGTTAAGATGCTTATCAGACACAGAAGCCAAGCATGCACTCTGGGAGGCTCACGATGGAGTTTGTGGTGCTCATCAACCAGGCCCCAAATTATAAGATCGCCTCAAACGAATATGTTATTACTGGTCCACAATGATAGCAGATGCTGTTGAATATGCAAAGAAGTACAGTACTTGCCAGTTCTACGCCGATTTCATTCATCAACCTTCAGAGTTTCTACACTCGACGGCAGCATCTTGGCTATTTGAAGCCTGGTGCATGGACGTCATAGGACCAATCAGCCCGCCATCCTCCAAAGGACATCAGTTCATCCTAGCTATAACCGGTTACTTATCCAAATGGGCGGAAGCTATACCGCTCACCGAAGTGAAGACATCAAACGTGAACAGTTTCATCAAACATCACGTCATCTACCGCTTCGTCCTACCTCGCAGGATCATCCACGATAATGGTCCACAGTTTGCAAGCCATGCATTTTATCGATTCTGCGACAAGAATCGAATCCAGAACGTAGCCTTTACTGCCTACAATCCAACGATTAATGGGCTAGCAGAAGCCTTCAACAAAACCATCATAAAACTTCTTAATAAGTTCGTGTCTTCAAATAAGCACGATTGGAACGAGAAGCTCAGTGAATGTCTATGGGCCTATCATACAACGGTCCGGACTCCAACAAGCATACGCCATTCTCTCTGGTTTATGGGAGCGAAGCAGTTCTTCCCTTAGAAATCCAGATTCCTTCCCTTCGGGTAGCCCTAGCCAGCGAGGTGACTACTGAACAGGGGCTACCGTCTGCAACTCCAAGAGCTCGAAGCGCTAGACAAAAATTGCTTATTAGCTCAACAGCGTATTAAGCTGTACCAAGCACGCCTTTCCAGAGCTTTCAACAAAAAGGTGAAGGAAAGGATATTCTAAGTCGACGATCTGGTCCTAGCAGTGAGAAGACCGATGGTCATGATGCACAAAACAAAAAGGAAATTCCAGCCTAAATGGGAAGGTCCTTTCGTCATAGAATCGGTGTATTCTAACGGTGTGTACCGGCTGACCAAGCCTGATGGTGACTTGCGCATGATGCCTATCAACGACAAGTTCCTGAAGAAATACTATGTGTAACCTCTATACATAATGTTCACATATGTTCAGTCATGTAAATGTACAGTACGATGTTTATATGATTCAAAAAAACTATCTAACTATTATTCGTATTTCAAGAGTCTTGAATACGCTCTGGATAATAGGTCCTCTAAATATTTCCCCAGTGGAATCATTTCTGTTTTTGACTCCATCCAAACTCGGTTTGACGAAAACAAATCATGTCCCTATTACCTCTGAATTGTTTTTCGATAATTATTTCCACAGCGGAATGATCAAATGTTTTGCCACGTCCATATAACATCTGAGCAAAGCATTCATCAAAGATAGTCATGTCCAGACTACCTCTTAACTATCCACTCCTCCTTAATGCTATATATCTTTCCACGTCCATATTAACTCTGGTCAGATATAGAACATCCTCTGCTATTACGTCCATATTACCTCTACTAGCAGCTTCATTCAACTTATTATCTATATTCATATAAAACGGATAATAGGTCCACATAAAATTTCTCGAGCGGAATATCCATCAGAAATATCCTTGCTACGTCCACATTACCTTTAGCATCATTGCACAAAACCACATTCACTTCTGAAATGATTCTTTATTCAGTACTTAAACGTCTATCAAAAGACAAAAAAAGGTAAAAGAGCTGTGACGGCCAAAAAAAAGAATTACAAAAATATACGGGATACACAGGCGGTTTATGCTGTCCCTCGGAGCAACAATCTCGGCTTCAGATTTCATAGCAGCTCGGCGCCGTGCCTCTTCTTGGCGAGTGGCTTCATCTTCAAAGAGGATCAGACTCTGATGCTCCCCCTCCAACCTCGCCAGCTGCTCTTCTAAACGGGCAGAAGCGGTGGCAGTCATGGTAGCCTGGGACAGATAATCCTCTTGTTCAGATGATATCACCCTCAAGTCAGCTTCCAACTGGGCGATCTTGTTCCTGATCTGCGTAATGTGATTGTGCTTCTCAGTGGTCTGCATAGCCAGCCTGTTCTTCGAGGCAGCATGTGCCTCACTTGCAGCGGTGAACTGGCTGTATTGGTCAGCCAGCCCGCCAATCTTCTGAACAAGGGTGTCCTTCCTTGCCTGAAAGGTAGCCTTCTCCTCTGCAAGAGCTGTCATCAAAGCCTCATCCTCTGTGCGGAACAGTGACATTGGACTCCGCTGTTTGATTTCTCGGAACCTGGCCACCTAACCCTCCAGGTCATTCAAGACCTTCCTCAGAGTGTTGGCCTGCTCCTCATACCCGGCTATGCTATCGAGGGCAAAAACGCTTCTGATTATCACGTGTCACGTCCTTATTACCTCTGATACCGATAGTCTTCCAACTTGACGCCTGTACCCAACCCGAGATGAAAGGCACGACGCCAAGATCACAAAACCTATCACGACCTCGTTACCTCTGCTGGGTTTTGTTTCAAATCTATTACTCGTACTGCTGGTGTGCCAAAGGGTAATAGGTCCACGAAAGTATCATTCCAATCTATTTGCTTGCATTTTCGGTGCACAAAATGGCAATAGGTCCAAACAAAAAAAAGAGGGGGATCCCCCAACGGGATACCCTTTACATAAATATGGTATTCGGCTCTCTGATACAAAGCACCACAGATACCACAAGCAGAGAATAGAGCAAATGTACTATGTTTATTCAAAATCAGTTACATTCACAGGACTACATCTCATGAGCAAAACAAAAGGTTCTTCATCCCTTCATTTGGATGAGAAGTAAAAGATTACATTGATGTCCAAAAGAAAGGAGAATCTGCTACTCATCAGCAACACATAGCTTGGTCAGCTTGGCAGCACCACGCTTTCGTCGAAGGAGGTCATGTTTTACTGTTGAGCAAGCAAACAAGGCTGTTGAACCTTCAAGAAGCTACAAGGAGGAGAGCAAATATAGAATGCTAAAACATCTACAAATGGTGATCTCCTCTCCTCCATATTGCGGACGTTGTGGGCCCATTTCTTCAAAAGACCATACCTTCAAAACAACATCTTTAGTGTTGCTTTTGCCTACTTGAAGAAACATGAAAGTAAAACTTTCACGGTAACGCCCAAATTCCGTCTGACTCTTCGATATATAAAGGTTCTTCCTACCATCTGAGGAAAACCCTTCCAAAACACGAAGAGTCCTGAGCTCTCTGATGTTGGTGTCAAGTGTTGCATCTTCATCATGCCCAGAATCTCCAATACTGGCCCTGAAGAAATTTGCTAGCCCGATCCCTACAGAATATGAAAAGGGGTAGAAAGATAGTCAGACTTAGAAAACCGCAGGAAAAACTATATTCTGAAGGACTCCTATGCGCCCAAAAGGCTATGCACCGAAAAGGATATGCGCCCAAAATAAGACATATGGGCGCATAACTCTCGGACAATACGCGGGCGCATAACATGCCACAGCTTAAAGGGTACCAAAAATGGCAACAGGTGGGCGCATAGCACACCACAGTGTTGGCGCATGACTTATGTGGGCACATCGTAACGCTCACAGAAGTATGTTTCCCTAGGCGCAAGCGCCCAGGAAGAAGAGACGTTCGAGCGTCGTAAATTAACGCTCGAGACTTCATTTTTTGAAACATGCCTTCATCCAAAATCGGGTCCTGGACTGCCGAGGACGCTGCCGCAGGAGGAGAGTCACTCGGCGCAGCCCCCTTGCCCTTCGCGGATCTCTTGGCGACTTTGGGAGACATGGTTCTCAAAGAAAGAAGACGAAAAGTTTCTCTGGAAAATTTAGAAAAGAAAAGAATAATGAACTTTCTCTCTCCTCCAGGGTCTATTTATAGGCACGGACCACTTCCTATGCGCCCATGCGCCCACTACAGCCCATGCGCCCACGTGAATGAATACTATACGACTGTCCCTTGCTGATATAGACGACATATGAAGGATGGACCGCTTCAAATTTTGTTTCGATGAATCTGTCAATTCGGATTTTAAGGAAATTCTCAATAGTCGTATCTCCCTGACAAGCTAGCCAAATACTATGCGCCCAAGGAGAGAGTCGTGCTATGAGTCCATTGCCTCATGCGAAGATGATCCATGCTTCTTTCAAAGTATTTTGAACTTGTTCAAGTATCGAAAACTTTAAAGGAGGTCTTGTAGAAGTATGAAACATTTTCAGCAAATATAGCTCCATGTGCCCAAGTCAAGTATAGCTCCATGCGTCCAAGTCAAGTGTAACTCCATGCGCCCACTCAATGAAGCTCCATGAGCCCAGTCAAGTGTAGCTCCATGCGCCCAGTCAGTAAAGATTCATGCGCCCAAGACTAGCTCCAACGAAAGGAGGGCGCATGGCCTGAGTCATGGCTATGTGCTCAAGCCTGACTCAGTCAAAGCCATGATCAAAACGTGCACCGAAGCACACGGCCACATCAGTCTCCATGAGCAGTCGTGTACCGAAGCATGCGGCCACGTCAACACCATGACCAACCCATGATCTCGCAGCCTGTATACGCCTACATCCTATGCGCCCAGAGCAGGACTATGCACCCACATAAGAACCAACGAGTTTCCTCATGTGGGCGCATAACATCATTCCAACTCGAGAACGACTATAAAAGGGAGGCCTCATCCCTCTTCAAAATAGAGAACGAAGAGCATTTTCAATAGCCAAATTGCTGCACTTCTTGTCAGTGAGCCGAGAGTTAGCAATTTTCTTAGTTTTTCTCCCACTTTTGTAATCGGAGTGCCAACGGAGTAAAGGAGCAACTGTCGCTCGGTCTCTATCGTTTCATTCTCCAGAATTCTTTTTTGTACTCGGGGATCCTCAGCACAGGATCTCTCAGGCGAACTCGATTTTTGGTGCCTTGCGCTAATAAAAGAAAAGACAGCATTTTCTTCTTCTTTTTTTGTGTGTGTCCACAATAGGCTCTAGATCTATGAGAGGAGCCGGAAAGGTCTCATACCCAGGTAGAGGAGTGACACAAAAGAACCTTTAGTCGGAGCCCATATTCATTGCTTTTCTATAGTAAAAAAGTGAATCCTCTTTCCATCCAAACGTGGCATATCGATCGATAAAATCTCTTCCCGTAGCACCGAGAGCTGGATCCATCAGAGAATGATGGTATAGTTTTAGCCAGCCAAAATAATAAGTATACAACATCTCGGTATGAGGAAAGTCGTCTCGAGAGCCGGGTTTCTCCATCATAGTGGTCATGAATGCACGAAAACCAACATTCAACCGACAAGTCATAGCAGAGAGGATATCCATCTTATATTTGAATACTAAATGTACTGTAGTGAATAGAACGTCTTAGTGGATGTGACCAACCGCACTAGCTCCAGGAACCATGAACCATCGCAACCAAAGAGAGAGGAAGTACACTAAAGTAGCCTCTAGAGACATGGTCATGCCACCATATCATACGTAAGTCTCGATAGGGGTGCCGACAGTATAACCGTGTCAGTCTCCTTGCAGATTATTATCAATATGCCATGGTTCTTCTGTATGTTGATTATGTTGCTGTCGAGTGGCTCAAAGAAATGAGGCTCATACTCCAAATGCTTTTGTACCTTGCTCTTCGCGGCATGACCTAGGAAGATGTACAACAACCACTTGGATGTATAGCACATCCCAATCGTCTTACTTCATAGAAGAGAGTACAAATCATGAAATGACATGGCAGCTCATCGAAGACTGCCATTATCCGAGGGCTCCCTTTGGCCAGAGCCTCCAGTTCCTCTTCAGCTAGCACGTACTCTTCGTAGGGATTTTCACCCATTGGCAGATGTGAAAAAAATTGCATCTTATGTAAGGCAAGGCCTATCTTCTCGTGAGGAGTAACAAAGGTAATCGTCCTGTTGTTGTACCTCTCCATCAAGGCTAAAAACATATGAGAATTGGTGTAGATGCCACAGAAGGTGGTCAAGACAACTTCATAAAGCTCCAACTTAAGCAATTTTTTTTTTAAATTGTTCGGAACCCAAACTGAAAGTCGGTTCCAATGCCTAATGTTTGGATGCATCAAATCCGTCAGCCACATATTTGGGGCAAGGTATTTCGTTCCTACTGCAGCAAAAGTATTTACAAAGAAGGGTATTCTGACCAAAATTATTAAAGAAAAATCCTCGGTCGGCACGCAACATGGTTTTAAACCTCTTAAATATGTGATGTCTCTAGAGGAACTAAAGAATATGTCTCTCATCTGGGTCCCAAAACTATGACATATCCATCCAACCCTAGCCTGTTGGAACAGAGTCAGATCCTATGACATCTTTCGAGTGTAACTGGCATGGACGTATTGGGACAGAGACAAGTTCCTTGCCATATCTGTGAGGTATACTAGTCTCTCTCCTCTCTTATAAACTCGATTTTCTTATTTCATCTTGGGCTAGAAGGCTTTTTCAATGGCCTCTCCAAATAAGAAGGCTGGTTTCCTTTGGGGAGCCTGATCCATACTTAGGAAAGGTTTACTGTTCATCAGGCATAACAAAGTCCTTTTATTTTGGGACTCTAGCAGAGATCTCCTGGTAGCAGGTACATCGTACTAGGGAAAGGTAATATGAGAAAGATCTTCCTAGTATTCTGGTACCTGAAAAGTAGAAGCCAGTATCTCAGCATGAGGGTCTTCCCTGAGATCAACTACAAAAGAAAAAATAGTTAAAATTATGAATAGACGTTCATATAAATTAAGAAAATCTAAGTGATTTCTAGCTCTGCGCAAATCATAGATATCGCAATTCACAGAGTGGTAGTCCCTAAATTATTCATGCAGTATGACAGTCTCTAAATTACGCATGCAGTATGACAGTTCTCTAGTTTGTGTATACACGATGACAGTTTTCTAGTTTGCGCATGTAGCATGACAGTTCTTAGTTTGTGCATGCAGTGTATCAGTTAATGTTTTGCGCATGCATCAAGCAATTATGTTTCATGCAGCATGATAATATGCACATTATTTTTGAATCATGACACATAGCGCACCGCACACTTTGAATGAACAAAGAGTGCGTTGCACGATTCATGATTTTTGGCCGATACTTTGAAAGAGGTGGCGTATTTTAAAGATTAGCATAGCGCCAACCAACACTCTGAAAGAGGCGTCTATGCTGGCTATGGTTCACGCTATAGGCGAATGGCGCTAATTGTGGTTCGTCTTTCTCCGACAGATCGTTCACCTTCTAGAGCAGGGTTAGCCTCCTTGGCTATCTCCGACGGAGGCAAGTGCCTTGGCACCCTCAACGTTGACACTCGTAACGAAGCTCCGATGATGCCTTTGCCTTTCTTTGTTGTGGATCTCTTTGGTGCCAATGCCGACGGCGGAGAAATCTTGGAGAACTCGGAAGAATATGAAGAGAGTTCTAGAGAGAAAATTTCTGAGTAAAGAACTCTCTCTCTCTCTCTCTCTCTCTCTCTCTCTCTCTCTCTCTCTCTCTCTCCTCTCAAAGGGCTATTTATAGCCAAAGGTTTATACGTAATGGTTGCGTAAATTGTGCACTAAACGACGGATCGGTTGGGATTCTGCACACGCAAAATCTTCTGAAATGCTTCTTATTCAAAGTATTTCAAGTTTTAAAATTTTTGAAATTTGAAAACTTTGAACGAGATTTTGTAGAAGCTTTAAAAATACCAAAAGAATGTATTGCTCCATTCACAAATGGCGCAAGGCCATATCCATCAAATAATGCCGTGTGTGCCATTAAAAGTATTGGAGAAACTTTTATATAATTACAGACAGAATAGAATACAATGAAGTATCTCATTGGGATCCTAGGAGTACACTTTTTTATCTGGAACCATGGCGATGGAGAGGTGATTTTTTACTCCATTGACGATCTGATGACAATATCGGACTCTCAGAAAGTCTGAGTTGCTTTGTGAAGATTATGAGTTGAAGCTCTTGAGAATACTAAAATGGTTGAAAAGTCTAGATATGCTTTCTAGAACATTAAAATAAAGTATTGGTCCTTCTATTTATAGGCAGTAGAATGATCTGCTTTTGCATGCATATGCGATGCATGCATGGAGAACTTGCACGTAGGGATGCCACATGTCTGACTTAGTTGGATGCATGGATGATGCGCTAGGGAGCTGGAACTGAATATGTTTGAACTACGTCGTTGGGCTGCGGAGGATCGGACACGTGACAGTTATTGAGATTTGGTTGTTGCTCAGATCTCGAATGGTTAGCACCCGTTCGCAGACAGACAATGACATGTGGTGTATGCCCATCACTCAAATATCCTTGTTCTATTGCAAGTTGACTTGAGTGAATGCACCTAGGATCTGGCACATGAAGAGGCTTGGTACATGACTTTTGAGGTCAAATAGCAAGTCTGGGCACACGGCTTCAGAAGCGTATGCTGAGTTTGGGCGCATGGCTGTAGAGGCACATGAAAATCGATCAGTCGGCCATGTAGTAGGGCACATCCCTAACCGACAAAGAGGAATGATTGCGTCTCTTCATTTTCTACAAAAGTTGTCAACTGCTTAGACTTTGAGACGCATGCTGCTGTCATTTTTGTCACTTAGCATTAAATGCTCCGATGGGTAGAGGGCTTAGGGGGCGCATCAGATGTGTAGCAGATGGAGCTGACGAGCGCATCAACTGCATGACGCATCTCCTTTGGTCAGCTTTCTTGAGTCTTTCGAGGCTTTGATGACTCTTTGACTTTAGCTGAGTTTGAGGTGGCAGATTCATTGCCATTAATGCATATTCATCGCACCAACTTTGGACAAGCTAGTACTTGGTGAATGGGTTCGATTGCCCAGGCCTATAAATAGCAGTATTTATGGTGAAGAGCATTTGTTCTTTCTCCTTTCACACAGCTTCTTCTGTAAGAATGAACTTGACCGATCGTCCTTCTTGGCGAGTTAGCACGATGTGGGTTATGGATCCTTTCGTTCAAAGAAGCTTTGATCTGGATGGTGAACTCCTTCAAAAGACTAAGATGCATCTGGTAGGCTATGGACAAAATAATTCGTGTTTGTCCCCCTTGTCGACAGTATTTTTCTATAAAACGGCGTTGGGTGCCTATTGCATGCAAAGATCGGGGTCATCGTGCTTTAACTTTTGTTCGGCTGGAAGAACCACCAAGTTTGGATT
The DNA here is from genome assembly GCA_029216955.1 of Iris pallida. NCBI lineage: Eukaryota > Viridiplantae > Streptophyta > Magnoliopsida > Asparagales > Iridaceae > Iris > Iris pallida. The sequence continues at coordinate 8,861,660 of JANAVB010040019.1, forward strand.
GATACGTTCTTCTCATTAACTACTTCATCAGCCAAAGTGCCTGTACGTTGACGAGGAAGTGATTCGCTCTAATGAGGAAGAATGATGCGCCAAAACTGAAATAACAGAGTAATGTGCCTAGGCTGAGACATCAGAGTGATGCGTCTATCCGTAGAGCTTAGATTAGGCTTCTTCATAATAGACTTTTATTGTAACAAAAGTTAGCCTTGTAATAGATTTTCATATGAATAAAAATATACTCTTCATGCACCTTTTATCCTTGCTGTCATTTGAATGATACATTGATATCTGTTTTGAGTCTTCAGCGCATGATGTTTTGGGGCACATAGAAACTTTGGTCTTTGGATGCGCCTGAAATTCCATGCTTCTATAAGACCCCTTCAAAGTTTTCAAAAATTTTGCTAAGTTTTAGAATACTTTTAACTAAGAAGCATAGGCTGTAGATGTTTTGGGTGCATGCCTTGTCTAGGCGCATGGCCATTCTACGCTTAACTATGTTGGCGCATACTTTCCTTGATTTAAATAAAAAGATAATGCCTCAATTTTTGAGTGATTAATGATAATCTTTCAAAAGATTTGGAGCCGTCAGTTTCACGAAACCTAAAACATTGATTGCAAATGTCACGCCTCATTGGGTTACACGCGGCCTAAGCCTATAAATAGGCGCCTGGATGGGAGAGAAAGCTTCTTCTACTCAATTTTTTCTTCTTTCTTAGAGTTCCTCTTTTTAGAAAACCCTAGATTTGTGAGATGGCTCATAAAACTCCTCGTGGTGCCTCTTGTTGAGGCAGAGGCAAAGACAAGAAGCCCATTGAGGCTGATGTGAAAAAGCCCTATGTCGCCAACTCGACGCACGCCGACGTGCGACCAAAAGTTATCAGTGGGTGGTCCGCTGCTTGGAAGTTCATCAAACAAACACGCAGACACTTGTTATATGGTTTAAAAGTATGGGTGGGCAACCGTCTTGGAATATGTGCCAAACCATTTCGTTGAAGCGCATGGGTATGGATGTACGAGCCATACCCTGAAGATGTGCCTCGGCTTCTTCTGTGCTGACGCATATGGACTTGGTCTTATAGATTCACTGAAGCTTTCCTACCAAACATGAATGGACTTTAGTTCTAGGGATGCGCTATGGTGGAACTCAGTCAAAGCGCATGGAATTCTTGTCCTAATAATGTGCTGAAACTTTGATGCACGGTATTTGACATGCATCGTGCTAAACCGTGCATATATTTTAGCTCTTTATAATAAGGGACTGAGTTTTTTGCTAACACTTTTTTTATTGCAGTGTTTATGACTTTCCCTTGCTGAATGAGGTCCTTTTCGACCACTCCCTTTGCCATATGGGTCTGGACTTCAATGAAGAGATAGTCAACCCTACTAGGACTGCAATCATGTTGGATCGGTTGCCGGAGAGAATGATGCTGATTCGGGATCAGCCTTTCTCTTTTCTCTAACCATGATGGAGAGCGGAAGGATTAATATTGTAGAGGTTACCACAGAGGATTATTGAAGCCCCAATTTTTGTTTAGGGATTACCTGGCTTCCTATGAAGCGAATGTGTTAAAAATCAAAAAGGATTAGTTTTTCAAGGCGAAGGACCTCAACATGTATGTACCGAAGATAGAGCGTCAGTTGCCACTGACCGCCTTCAATAGTCTTGCTTTGAAGAGGAGGATGCAATGGGAGCTTACTCTGACACAGGGAGGGGCAGTGATAGGATCCATTTGGTCACGTCTAATCAGAAGGATACCTTTACCTTTGTTGGAAGTGGGACTTCTTACTCCTTGTGAGCCTTGCATTATGAGAGAATATAAAACAATGTTCCCCCCAAACCTTTGCTTTTAGTGCCTCAAACTTCGTCAACTGTATGTTGGCGGCTAAGATTTCATACCCGAAAGGAGAGTTTCTGGTCAAAATTTGGTGTCACTATATACCAAAGTGGGATGATCTGACACTTTAGATCTTGGCAAAGTACAAGAATGAACTCATGAAGATTGGTCTGACTTTTGCTATCCGAGCTACCCAGGCCGGCATAGAGATAAACCGACCCATGTTTTTGGCCCTCATATAGTTGTACAATTCCTATACTAGACTTTCTTTACCCCTGTATGGAAGATAGGATCGGCGCTTCATGAGATGTATGAGGTCTCGAAGCTCCCTTGGGGGACTGACTCGTATGAAGGGTACTTCCCGACGAATGAGGAGCTCTCCGCCTTAGAAGAGAAGGACTCGAAAATGATAGCGATTTTTAAAGAAGTGGAAAGCCACCATTCTCCGAATCAGTGGAAAGATAAGACTAAATCACAACCTTACGTGACTGCTTGGAGAGATTATGTCTTTACTCAAGACGAGAGCGATCCATCGAATGTTTGCTTTACTAATCCCCAAGGTCTCACACATGCAGAGTTAATCACCGAAATAAAGAAGCTTTGTAAAATTCCTAAATTTTAGAATTTGTTTTATTATTTAATTGGGAATTTCTTGAAAAAAAAATTCTAAGTTTTTTTTATTGTTATTATTAAAGATGACCTTAGCCATGGTTGAGTTTTAGAGTAAAAGACGGCTAAGAATCGTGGCACGAAGAGTATAGCCGAGTGCCTTGACTAGCATTTTAGCCATGATAAGGAAGGCCGAGCCAAAAGTGGGACCTAACTAGGAAAACCAGGCCAAGTTGTGACTTAAACCCCACCGACGATTTATTAAATTGTTAGTCAGAATATTGGCTTTTAGGTGATCTGGTTGTACCAATTTAGTCCAAACTGGGTCCAAACCAAATTCAAGCCCATGTAGGCATGTAGTGATGCTCTAGTCATTGGGCTCCAACTCGCAAAACAAGTGGGGATCAGATACCTGGAGGCTTATGGTGACTCGCAGTTGATTGTTAACCAGATCCGGGGTACATACGAGGTCCGCAATGAGGACCTGATTTCCTATCATCAGACAGCAGTGGCCATCATTTCAACTTGAAGGGGTTCTTTATAGAGCACGTTCCTAGACTTCAAAATATCGAAGCTGATGCCCTGGCCGGTCTTGCCGCTTCCTTGGCACTCCCAAATAATGCTTATCATCTAGTCGACGTAATAGGTGATGAACTGGTCTACCTTAGAAACAATCTTCAACTGGGTAAGAGTTGCTCCGTCCAGATAACCAACGATATACAAGACTGGAGACGCCCGTTTATCGACTTTGCGGTCCATAGAATTCTGCCAGAGAATGTGAAGGAAGCTACCTCAATCAGAAGACGCTCCCACAGGTTCTTCTACGATACGGAGACGAAAATGTTATATCGGCGATCCTACGATGGGCTACTACTAAGATGCCTGTCAAGTACAGAAGCCAAAGAAGCCCTACGTGAAGCTCATGATGGTACTTGTGGAGCTCACCAACCTGGCCCGAAATTATAAGATCGTCTTCGCCGGATGGATTATTACTGGCCCACAATGGACGCAGATGTAGTTGATTATGCAAATAAGTGCAAGGCTTGCCAGATCCATACAGATTTTATACATCTGCCATCTGAATTCTTGCACCCGACAGTGACCTCTTGGCCATTCGAAGCATGGGGAATGGACGTCATTGGGCCAATCACCCCACCGTCGTCTGGAGGGCATCGGTTCATACTTGTAAACATCGATTACTTCTCCTAATGGACAGAAGTTGTTCCGTTGGCAGAGGTCAAGACATCGAACGTGATTAGCTTCATTAAACATCACGTCATCTACCATTTTGGACTGCCCCAAAGGATTGTCTACGACAATGGTCCGCAGTTCGCAAGCCACGCTATCGATTTTGTGATAAGAATCGAATTCAGAATATGGCCTCGACAGCATATAATCCCTCGGCCAATGGTCTAGCTGAAGCATTTAACAAAACCATAATCAAGATCCTCAAAAAGTTCGTGTCTGCAAACAAACGCGACTGGAATAAAAAACTTGGTGAGTGACTATGGGTGTATCGGACGACGATTCGGACGGCTACAGGAAATATACCGTTCTTCTTGGTCTACGGGAGCGAGGCAGTCCTTTCATTGGAAACTCAGATCCCCTCACTTCGAGGGGCCCTCACCTACCGGTTAACGACGGACGATAACTACCGCCGACGTCTACAACAGTTAGAAGCATTAGATGAGAAGCGTTTACGGGCTCAACAAAGCATAGAGCTCTACCAAGTGCGCATCTCTCGGGCTTTCAACAAGAAAGTCAAGCAGAGGATATTCCAAGTGGGCGATCTTGTCTTGGCCATTCGCAGACCAATGGTCATGTCTCACAAGACCCCCGGCAAATTCCAGCCTATGTGGGAGGGTCCGTTCGTCATCGAGACCGTATTCTCCAACGACGCGTACCGTCTCGCAAAACAAAATGGAGACTTGCTCATGATGCCCATCAACGATTGTTGAGTTACGTACCCTCAGGTACCACTGAACTTACTCTCTGATTACTCCGAATGAATTCTCTTGGGTGTATCTATGTACCCCCTGGTCATAGCTTTTCTATCACCAAGAATTGGCCTCAAAATCTATTGCCCGTACCACCGGTGCGCAGAAGGGCAATAGGTCCACACAACTTATCCTAATCTATTGCTCGTACTATCAGTGCACAAAAAGGGTAATAGGTCCACAAAAATCTCCAACGAAAAAAAGCAACCATGTCCATATTACCTCTGAGTTGTTTTCCCGTCCATTACAAACAAATCATTCAATGAATAGAACTTCCACGTTGATAGCACCTCTGAGTTGTTCTGTGTATTCCTATCATGCCTATCCCTAACATGTCCTTATTACCTCTGAGTAGGAAGGCTTGTTTTGACCCGTATTTACCACGTCCTCAATACCTCTGAGTAAATACGTTGGTTTCCTCTCCACTTATTATCAGTACTCGCATCGCCAGTACACAAAAATGATGATAAGTCCACAAAAAATTATCCTAATCTATTACTCACACCATCGGTGTACCAAAGAGTAGTAGGTCCATAAAATATCATTCAAATCTATTTGCTCGCATTTCCAGATGCACAAAAGGGCAATAGGTCCACAAAAATCCCCCAGTGGGACGTCCTTTACAAATATTGTATTAGGCCCTCTAGTACAAGCACCACAAAATACCACAAATAGAATGGATTGAGCATACTCTGGTCATTCAAGATCAGTTACATTCATATGACTACATCGACAGCAAAGAAAGAAAAATCTGGAGATACATAGTTAGGTTTGACAGCGCATCGTCTTCAAGCAGTTTTGTGGCCCTCGAAGGAAGTCATGTTTTACTGCTAAGAAGCAAACAAAGTTGTTCAATCTCCAAGGAGCTATCGGAAGGAGGGTAAATATAGCATGCTATCCTCCCCTCCATATTGTGGATGCCTTAGCCCCGCTCCCCCAAGGGACCATACCTTCAAAACATGGTCCCTGATGGTGGTTTCGCCTATCTGGAGAGCCGTGAAGGCACGACGTTCATAACGACGCCTGACCACCGTCCAACTCTTCGAGGTATAAAGGCTCTTCCTATCATCTGGGGAAAACTCTTCCGAAGCATGAAGAGACCTGAGTTGTTTCATGTGTATGCCAAAAAGACATGGGAAAAACTCTTCCGAAGCATGAGAAGTTTTTAGCTCTCTGATGTAGGAACCAGAATGTTGTACTTTCACTCCATCACCGACATCGGTCCTGAAGAAGCTTGCTATCCAGACCCCTACAAAAAACATGAGAAGAAGGGGGATTCAGCACCGAGAAAACAAAGAACTCTGTTATACGACCTAGCCAATTAGACGGCCCAGCCAAAACAGAACTCTTACAGTCCACAGTTATAAGGCCGGCTTTATGAAGCACTCATGCAGCATTTATATGGCTTAGTTATTATCATGCGGCTCAGTCATGAACAACTCATGCGGCCCAATCAGTCACAGGGCGATCATACGACCCAATCTTACAGTATTCATACGACCCAATCATAAAGTGCTCATGCGGCACCTATCAGGCTCGGTCGTAAAAAGTTCATACAAATTTATCTTGAGGCACTCAGCCAGTTCAAGTTCGGATAAGCAGCGGTTATGCGACTCAGTCTGTGCAGCCCTATCGTATAGAACACATGTGGTCCAGACGAGATAGGGCATACATCGACCAAGTTTATAGCAGAGACAGTATATGACAGCCCCGTGCACGAAATTTCAGTCATCATCTGCTCATCATCCTTACCCTTAGAAGAAGGTTGCACATCGAAATGAATAGAAGGAGTGTCTACCGCTCTCGACGGGGAAGCAAGTCTCTCCCCTTTGGCCGCCGTACCAATCGACTTAGAAGCTTTTGGAGCCATAGCAGAAAGTATAAGGAGGAGAAGGTAAAAGAGGAAAGACCCTCTCTGAATGACTCCTATTTAAAGAGTTACTGAAGAGAGACTCTTCGATTCTCGTGATCATTAAAGATAGAGACGACGTTTGGGGACTTTATCCCTAGTAACCGTCGAACGTCTCTTCGGTTTTCGAGATCATTAAAGATAGAGTCGACGTTTGGAAATTTTATCCCCAGTAACCGTCGGCTTCATCTCAAAAATAGATCCATAACCGAGTTAGGAGAATTAAATACAGCAGTGACAGCTGGCAGACTCTCTGCGGCTCAAAGCATCCCTGCAACTCAAGATTTGTTCTGCGGCTCAGTACTTCTCTGTGACTCAAGTTCGAAAACCACTTCCTACAACTTGAAGACTCCCTACGGCTTGGCATATTTTTCATGCTTCTTATTCAAAGTATTCCAAATTTACAATTTGAAAACTTTGAAGGGGGTCTTGTAGAAACATGAAAAATATGGAGTTCATACGGATTACAAATTGCCGCATAGGTACTTCAGGCCAAACAGGTCTGCATGAAGGAAAGCCGCATAACTGTTCAAAGACATATGCGGCCCATCGACGAACAGCTGTAGAAGGAAAATTTACGACCAAGGAGGAGCAGTTCGACTGATAAAGCTGATAAGTCCTCGCAAAACATGACAGTTCTGCCACTTCGACAAGAAAGATAAGACATGAGACGTCGCCCAAAAGCAGGGTCCGTACGCGTCCATGCGGCCAAAAAAGTATCATCCAAGCCGCATGAACCTCATGCGACCCAGCTTATGCGGCCTCAAAATTTTTAGAACTACAGGCAGCCGGGAGTAATTGTGATCCAGTCTGCATGCATGAGTCTCATACGACCCCGCATGATCGAAGACTGAGAATATTATACGCAACGGGACACGTGGCAATCTGACCAATTCCTCAACTACCCAGATTTGCTGCAAAAAAATCCCAACAAACCGACAGATGGCAGCCCAAGAGCGGGTCTTCGCGTGTTAATCAGCCACGTGGCCGCAAGCCGTCTATGCGGCTCAAAATTCATCCTATTATAAATAGCAGGGTGCCATACCCCTGTAAAAGGCCGGCAACCTTCAAGAAAAAAGTAATATCTTCACGAGCTAGGGACTGCATCAGATTGTCCACGGAGTAAGGCAGAGTTGATAGCACTTTCCCGAGCCTCCACCGTCACCCCCCAGAATCAAAACTAAACAATTATACTTAGATTGTTTCCTAGGCTTTCTTTCTAGGCCCTTTCTGTGTACAAGCGAGTTTGCAATCAATTTCAGTGTTCTGTAATACCTGATGTTGATTTTTATGGCAAACAGTCTCCGAGCTATATATCCTCGTTTAACTCTGGTCATTGAATCAAATTAAACTTTAATGAATAACTAATTGATTTTTCTTCTTTCAGTCATCCTTTTATTCCCGGTAGCTTAATAATAAAATGGATTATTCCAATATATAAAATAAAAATTCCAATGGCTTTTGCTACTATGACCTTCCCAACCATGATTTTTTATTCCTTCCAGATATTTTACTTAGAAATAAGAAATTTTATCGATATTAAAAAAATTAAAGTAGTGGGTTCTATTGTTTCTATGGTTACTTCGTAAACGGTGAGGTCCTCTCTATACACCAGAGCCCCCTCTTTCATTTCATTTAATCAAATGTTATTGTGAACTTGTATAGTTCACAATCTTTGGCTTTACCCATCAATTATACAATAATAGATAGCTTTTTCACAAAAAAGGCTATCCATACAGTGACGGCATTTAATTATAAAAGTTGGCTAGGTAGCTGACCTTGTTAGTCCGTTCTTTCAAGAATAAGAACATAATTTTTTGCTTCTTATAGTACTATTTCCTCCGCTTAATGGATAACTATTTGCTACCAATGGGTAATTTCTTCTCATCTCAAATGGAGGTGATTGGATTTGTACCAATGGAAACCATAAATTCCATACACAAACATATAGGTATTCTATACACAAATAATATAGGTATTATGATAGATAGTTATATATATGATAGATCGATATATCCTTATTTTTAGGTAATAAATACCCTTCTTCTACTCTATCTATCCTATATTACTGGCAATTGGTACTGGAAAAATTGTTTCATTTATTCGAACTCATGATCTAAACGAATCGCACATACACCCTAATACATGTTCCTCAACGCTGAGGACATCCTCGAAGAGCGGGGGATTTCATGACATTTTTTATTGGTTGTCTTGTGTTTCTAATAAGTTGTTTAATAGTTGGCATGTCGTATATATGGATAGAATAGTTTGGTTTAGATCGATCTTAACCTGATGATTATGATTATGAATTATTTCGATTCAATATCAAATCACGAAAAATTCGAATTATAGTTTGAATTGGAAATGGAATCATGGATTGAATTTACACGAAATTCCCAGTATTTTCATTTTCGACCGCTACAAGATCAACAATGCCATGAGCTTAGGCTTCTGTTGCTGACATAAAAACATATTTTTCCATGTCTTCGGATATAACCCATAAAGGGTTGTCCATTCTTTGTACATAAACCTTTATAAGGGTTTCGTGAAGTTTCAGTAGTTCTTTCGCTTCTTGGATAAATTCCCTTGCTTATGCCTCATAGAAAGAACTAGTGGGTTAGAGAATCATAACCCTAATAATATTGATATAACATTATGCATGAATGGTTCTTCTATCTCGAACGATTGGGGTCAAGTAAGGGATAAAAAACAAGAAGAAAAAGTAGAATAGAATTGAACAATAGTACAGGCATCTTTTACTCATTGCATACGGCTCTGTAATAGAATTTACTTTTCCTCTCTTCTATTCTGTCGAAGAAAGAAATAGGATCCCTACAATCAAAATCGTTGAATGAACCATTTACCACCCTTCCTTTCGTATCATAGGAAGAAAAAAATACTATGATGGTTCTGTTGCTTTCTATATTTATCTCATCTGTGATTTAGCAATCCCAAAGTTTCTTTTTGACTTTTTGATACGATCAAAATAAGTAAAAATGATCCCTTTTTTTCATTTTCGTATTCTTTCTTTCATAACATAAATATCAGTAAAGAGACTTCTGGTGTGGAAGAAAATGGTTTGTGACGCTGAAATCTACTTCCGACACATAAGATAAATCGGAAATAACCCCTGTTTCATACTACTATCTCGATATAAAATCTCATGTTAAGAAAAACAATAATGGATTGTTCATATCGAACTCGAAGTGCCATGTTATTATTACTTATTATTCATATTCGATATGGCGAAGGCATAGTCTTCTACTTCTTTTTTCAAATAAATATTCATTGGCGTCAAGCGTAAGGGAATGCTATACATTTGGTAATTTCTTCTCCGACCAGAATGAAAGATCCCATTGAAGCGGCTAATCCCATGCATATTGTATGTACATTGGGTGACACAAATTGCATAGTATCATATATAGCTATTCCTGGTATTACCCATCCGCCGGGAGAGTTTATAAACAAATAAAGATCCTTAGTATCATCTTCTATACTAAGATATACCATGAGACCAACAAGTTGATTCGAGATCTCGCTATCAACCTCTTGCCCTAAAAAAAGTAATCTTTCTCGATGAAGTCGATTGATTAGGACAAAATTGTATCCTTTAGGAACCGTACGTGCACCTTTGGATGCATACGGTTCAAAAATAAAATTATGAAAAAAGAATCAACGTGTCTATTCTATTCCTATCTCTTTTCTTTTGTAACAGACTTTCATTTTTCTAAAAAAGGGGGGTTTCCTCTATTTTCAAAAAACATGAGTTTTTGCCCCTTCCGTAAAAAAAGAATTTACTGATTGAATTAACCTTTCCTTGATGTATTGTTTCGTCGAGATGAAAATCACGATATCATTTTCTTGTTCCTGAATGGGCTCTTTCAATTCTTTTAGGTTTATGTTCTACTTCGGGGAAAGTTCTGTCCGAATTCTATTTGCACATATAGGACAAATGATCTCAGTACCACTTCTTTTTGCTACTACTTTTTTTTAATTCGTTTCATGCCTCCCCCCAAACTAAACTAGATGATGTATTCATCATACCGGTTAGCACGGCAGTTTCAGATCACCCCTCCCTATAATAAGTATAAGAAATGACTATATTACAAGTGGTAATCGCACGTATATTACCATTATCGATTTGGTATTTTCTGAATGGAGCCTTGATACTTTATTTCATTAGTCCAAGTCAACCATAAATTCTTCTAATTGATAATATTTATCCTCAATATAATTGATCTAATTTCACTTGACGCTACGGATGATTAATGGTTCAATCAATACAATATTTACAATATTTCTTGGGCGAAACGGAGGATATCTCGATCGGGTGAGAAAACGGATAAATCTCGTATAACCCAATATGTCTGACAAGTCGCACTATACATCAACCCAAAATGTATCTTCCTCTCCAGGACTCCGAAAAGGTACTTTTGGAACACCAATGGGCATTAAATTTAAGAAAAAAATTAAGTACTATACTTCACTTTAATATGGAAACGTAAGAATGGGTTTATTGTCTTCATCATTTTTTTCTGTTTATTATATTTTATACATAGATTGAAGGTTTATATAGGAAGACAAAATAAATAAAAATTTGAACGAACGGGTCCATCGATCATTCGAATAATGAATAAGTATCTATGCATTCCTTTCCCTAAAAATGGACCAATCCTCCCATTGCGTATTGGTACTTATCGAGTATAGAATAGATCTGCTTCTCTTTGTTCTTACGAACAGAATTCTTCCTTTATTTTCAACGGAACGGAAGAAATAGTAACCCTTTCTTATACAGAATCCACTTAAAAGGTTAGGTACATAGTATAAGTTTCAATGCGATAAAGTTACATAGTATCTATTTTTCTTTGCTAAAGGGGTATTTCCATGTGTTTGCCTTGGTATCATGTTTATACTGTCGTATTGAATGATCCCGGTCGATTGCTTTCTATCCATATAATGCATACAACTTTAGTTTTTGGTTGGGCAGGTTCGATGGCTCTATAAGAATTAGCAGTTATTGATCCCTCTGACCCTGTTCTTGATCCAATGTAGAGACAAGGTATGTTCGTTATACCTTTCATGACTCGTTTAGGAATAACGAATTCGTGGGGTGGTTGGGGTATTTCAGGAGGAACTATAACGAATCCGGGTATTTGGAGTTATGAAGGCATGGCAGGGGCACATAATATGTTTTCTGGCATGTGTTTCTTGGCAGCCATCTGGCATTGGGTGTATTGGGACCTAGAAATATTCTATGATGAACGTCCAGGAAAACCTTCTTTGGATTTGCCCAAGATCTTTGGAATTCATTTATTTCTTTCAGGAGTAGCTTGCTTTGGCTTTGGTGCATTTTATGTAACAGGTTTATATGGTCCTGGAATATGGGTATCCGATCCTTATGGACTAACTGGAAAAGTACAATCTGTAAATCCGTCGTAGGGCACAGAAGGTTTTGATCCATTTGTTCCGGGAAGAATAGCCTCTCTTCATATTGTAGTGGGTACGTTGGGCATATTAGCAGGCCTATTTCATCTTAGTGTCCACCCGCCTCAACGTCTATACAAAGTATTACGTATGGGCAATATTGAAATTGTACTTTCTAGTAGTATCTGAAAATACAGGTGTAGGCAACTCTAGAGGGGGGTGAATAGAGTTTGTGTCGATAATCACCAAATAAAATTAAACTCTATATCACCTCCACAAAACAACTATCAAGATAATAAATAAATCAGAGAGAAATGCGGAAGTAAATAAAGATCAGAAGAGCATACGCAAACACAGCAGTTTTAACCTGGTTTCCCTCGTGGAGGACTAGTCCAGGCCTGAGAACTCTAGCTCAGGATTCAAATCCACTATTTGTGAAATAGTAGTTTACAACCCGTGCCTTTTCTTCAGAAGAGCACGTCAACTTCTTACAGAGGATCGCAGTGGCGATTTGCTTGGAATTTTCCAAGCGACTTGGAATTGTCCAAGTGACTTTTCTTTTCAACTCTTGCACAAAAACTTCTAGCTGAATCGCACTTGAGCACCTTGGGGCTTAGGAAGTTTTGTGGCTAGTAGATTGGAAGAGTAAGGCTCTTGACTATATAGGCTATGTAAGAGAAGAAGAATAGAAGAGTGGATGGTTTCAAATGAGAGAAACCAAGGCCTATTTATAGGGTTCGGGACAAGCAGAATTCGGCCAGAATTCGGTATGGATAATTCAAATTTTTGGCCGTTGGACAGCTTGTAGCAAGCAGGCCCTAAAAATCAGCTCCTGAAAATCAGGGGACAGAGTTCGGCCCGAACTCTGTGTGGAGGCAGAGTTCGGCCCGAACTCTGTCTCCAGGAGACAGAATTGGTCCATTGGCTTTTGGGCTTTGTGGAGCTTGGGCTTGGTTCAGGAATTGGTCTGTTTGAATGGTAGAGCTTTGGAGAGATATGCTAGGGGTTGAGATGACTCAGTGCGACTCAACGTACACATTCTCCTAGACTCAATAAATTGAAGATTACAGACTTAGAACAAGTAGGAAAACCAAGAGCCCTTTGATGATGCCTTTCTTCTGATATTTGAGCAGCCCTGAAGACGTCTTTTTCCCTGACAGCAGTCGTCCAAAGATATACAGATCTGAAAATCTGAATACCTTTCGGGGGCTTCGCCCCCGAACCCCCGACGGGGGGCGCTGCCCCCTCGACCCCTGTCCGCTGACCGGGCAGCGGAACCCCCGATGCGAGGCCCCGGATAGGTCGCTAGGCGGTTCGGAGAAATCTTTTTGTATGACGCCGTCTTCGCTCCATCATTAATTCATCATTGCCTATGTCCTGTTTGATCATGTTTGATCGTGCTTACTGCATGTCTACAAATACATGTTAGGCCAGCAAAATATGTTGCAGTACGATACAAGCATAGCAATATAATACAAGACAATTAGGACATTGCTAAGTTTAAGTAGCAACATGATAGTGAGTATATGAATATTAGTGACATCATTATGTTAAACTAAACTGATTAGCCATATTCAAAAACACAATATAATCATTGGGCCAACAATCTCCCCCTTTTTGATTATGGCAAATCGGTTAAGTTTAAGACAGATACGATAGATGCATATATCACTAATAAACACATACTACGAGAAGATAGTGTGCTAACTTAAACTTATTTCTCCCCCTTTGTCATGATCAAAAAATAAGCTCCCCCGTAATAAGAGATAAAATGAACTCAAGCATAAGGAGGAAGGCATAGACAATCATGATCAAGATATACTAAATAAGGAACAATGGGAGAAGTGTGTAAAGACAAGTATAGAAACTACATACCAAATGTAGAGTGCCATACAGAAAGTAACTTGTCAAAACACAAATAGTTGGTAAAACTAAAAGAATATGAAAATAATCAATAGATAGTTTACCAACATGAAATCCAAGAAAGACATCCAAAAACATAGTATTTCATGAAATCCAAGAAAGACATCCAAAAACATAGTATTACATGAAATCCAAGAAGGACATCCAAAAACTTTTGGAAGAGAATTATGAAAAAAAATTCAGTCAAAACCATAGGGATAAGATAATTGCAAATAATAGATATCAAAGTAGAAAGATACCAATTGAGATATTGAAATAGACAAACTTGATATCAATTGAAATATATAAACTTGAAACATTGATCAATGAAACTATGATAGTCATAATTGTCCACAGATAAATAGTGAAACAAAATAAATGAATGATCAATGTAAAATAAGGCAATTGATATAAAATAATCTCATTATTTACAAATCTATTTGCTTATCCAAAATTCATGCATTTGAACTCAATTACCATATCATGCTTTATGAATACTCTTTAAAATAAACATGAAGGTAAAGGAGAAAAATATTTGAGAAGGAGAAATTCAATCGACTTAAATGCTCCCCCTCAAACTATTACCAGTATAGATAAAATCATAAATTTTGGGTAAGTCCTCAACAAGGAAAGCCAAATCAATTAAACATACAAAGAGAGCCAAATCATAGAAAGTCATATCAAAGAAAGCACAATAGTCGTCAAGATAAAATACGAAAGTAAATATTAACGAGATGACTCATATCAAAGAAATATGATGAAAACAATTGCATAAACTCTCATAAACCTTTCAAAAAATAACAGTATCATGACCTCAATTACTAAGATATAAATAATGATAAAAATATGGGTCAATGATGAACTAGGTATACGACATATTAAAGGGTATAAATGAATTGAACCAATTTATTTGCTCCCCCTTAAAATATGCGTATCTAGTTCCAAAGCACTTATAGCATAAATAAAATGATAACTACAAGATCTAGGGGTAAATCAACTATTGATTTCTCCCCCTTGCTCAATGCATATAAGGCTATAAAGACGACATAAAACAAATAATGTCATCTTTAGGAGAGATATCCAATAAAATAGTCACTAAAGATGAACGATCAAAATAATATCTCAATTTAGCACATGTAATCAAAAGACGACATACACTAACCTATATAGAAGAATATCATATTGAAATATAATAGATCAATGTATGTTATCTTTTGAGAAGAAGATCATCATGAAAAGAAATAAGGTCCATTAGAAAAATATCATCATGAAAAGGAATAATAAGGTCCATTAGAAAAATATCATCATGAAAAGGAATAATAAGGTCCATTAAAAACAATCATGATGAGAATCACAATATAGCTCAAAAGATAAAAATAAAACTAAAGAAAAATGTCATCATGAATAAAGTCAATTAAATTAATCACGAAGAAAGTCAAAATGTAGCAAAAAAATAAAGCTCAAATATCATGTCCATGATTATCTAATTAAGAAATGATCAACCAACTTATTGCTTTGCAAGGACTATGTATGTTCTACCACATATGTACCCATCAACGGGTAATAATCCAACCTTGCTAATACTAAATGAGAAACCAATGAAGTTCAAATAGCAAGAGCATATGTGATAATCCACGAGTAGTCAAAGTAAAGTAATAAATTAACTTGATAACTTACATAATTAGATAATATAGGACTTGTCTATCAATAGGATCATTCATAAAGTAAACCAATAAATAATTATGATCCGTCATAAATTCCATCTAAAAACCATATAAACAAACCAATGAAAAATATAGAAAAGAGTCAATCATATTTAAATCATTGCAAATTTATTCCAAAGAAATGATAATATAATAAAATCAAGACTCAAAAGATGAGAGAAATTTAAGAGATGCTTTCCAATGACTAGTATGGAAGGAAGTTAAAGCGATGAATCACAAATCTCAATGGAAACAAGATAAAATAAAAAATTTGTCAAACAAATTTTAGAAACCAAACATATGTATCTAAAATAGAATACAAATCAGAAAGAATTCATAAATCTTGTTTTTGTAAACTAGCATATCACATATAGATTAAAGTTCAAGAAGATAGCTAGATGAGTGAAAGTGAACAAAAATTATGTAGCTTAACAATACATCGCAAATGAGCAAGCTAGCTACATAACTAATTAAGATTAATGAGATAGGCCATTGACATGATAAATGTGCTCATTAAATCTTAAGTCACTAACACTAAAGATACATGCTTAAGCATAGAGTTCACAGTAAGGGCAATACATTTTGAATGATCAAAATGATTTATATACTCTTTGTTAAGCAGGGATAAGAGTATAAGATAGCAAGTAAATGAATTAGACTCTCATCAAGTAAAGGACAAAAGAGATGTTCATGAAAACACAATAAAGCAAATCTCTTTGCCAAAAATATTGAGATTAACCCAAGATAATAAAATAATAGATTGATCTAGAGAATGCAAAATTATAACCATTATGAAAGTGTATTCTCTAGAAATGGAAAATCTCAAAGTAAAAGTTCAACCCATAGTAGCTAAAGACATGAGAAGTATGATATATCAATTACATGTATTCTCATGTGCTACAAAACATCATTGGACAATAATAATAAAATATTTGTAGCTCAAATATAAGGCTAGATATGATGAAGTATTCTGGAACTTAGGGGAGGATCCAGAACTAGATAATGGTTGCATGTAGACCTTAATAAATCTTAAGTCTATAAAGTGTTGATCACTTTGGGTTAGCTGTAGGGGCCGGTTTCCAGCTAGCGGTAGTCCGAAGACTAGTGCACCGTGTCGCTTCAGGCTATTTACACCTGTATGAAAGAAGGACCCTTTCGGCTTGTTCCCAAAATGTTCTTTACTTTTAAGAAATTAGATTTAGAGGAATATATGCAATATCATCAAACAACATCAAAGTATAAAAATCCCTATGAATAAGAGAGGTAAATACCCAAATAATAATGAAAGAATGATCATCAAAATTTGCTAAGAATATTTTCAAAACAAATATTTTCATAATACACTTTATGAAAAATGAATATATAGAAGATTTATACTCAAAATAAGTATGATGATCTCAACAAGTAAGGTAAAGCACAAAACCAAGCAATTCTTAAAAGAACTTCCATAAAAGTCATGAACAAGACACTAATAAATATTTTCTCTCAACATTCCAACTTAAAGGCATTTGAATAAATAAATGTCAGCATTTGGAATCAATAATGGCCATTGGATCTATAATTTGATCAACGGCTGAGGCTGTTTCCGGTTCTAGAACAGCCAGGCCGAATTCGGCCCGAACTCTGGTAAGGGCAGAGTTCGGCCCGAATTTCGGATTCTGGTGACAGAACTGGAATCAGGCTGAAAAATTGGTTAAGCGAAAAAGATCAAAATAAGAGAGAAAGACATGTATCCATAAAGTCAACAAATAAAAGCCAATAAGATATCATCAAAAAGAAGACTTTAAGGAGGAAGCTAATTGATTCAAGAAAAGATAACACAAATTTGGTCAAAAGAATCAATAGCCAAATTATAAGGTAAGCACAAGTATGAATAAATACTCTTCAAAATAGTATGAAACTTGAGCTTATCTCATATGCCCACATAAAGATATTTATACAAAGATAGATGTCAATATAATAAATACATGATCTACATGTAAATGAAGATTTAATGAATATAGTCATGTATCCATCATGAATATTTGAAAAACTATCACAAATTCAAAAACACGTATAAATAGACTTTATTAGGCAAAGACATAATTGATTCTCAATAGGATAATCAAAATAAAACATGAGAATCAATAATGAATATATTATGTAAGCACAAGGTTAACAAGAAGTATAAGTATATACTTATCAAGTGATAAGAAGCTTGTGCTAAACACATATATTCACAAATACCAATGATATACTAAATATAAATTGGCAAGAAGTAACTATCTCAAAACTTTAAAAATGGAGAGTCAAACTTTAAAACAAAATTCAAGAATCAAGCTCTAATGAACTAGAGTGATATGCATGCTTTATAAAGACAAAGAATAGCGAGCATGCATATGTAAATGTGTCACACTACTAGAAAATGAGTGATAAACTACATAGTGTGAACTAATCATTCAAATCTGTGTAACTAGTCATGCTAGATAAAAGAAAAAGAAAATCAACTAAGCATGCTAGTATTATATCTCACATTAATTTATATAATAAGCAACTAAAGGATGTCAATGTGAGCTAGTAGCAAGACATAAAGAAAAACATGCTAGATTCTACAAATATAAACCATTTAGAGAGAATCGTTTAACATGTTACCAAAGTGGCTCTAGTGGCCACACTTGTGTTGGTGCAATTGCTTGGAAGATGACCTTTGAGCTTTGCAACCACCAACACGCTCCTTGGTGCTATATCCCGATACAAGAAGCTCCACCTACAACATTAGGCGAAGACTTTGGTATCCAAATAAACTTGGATCCACATTTGTTAGCTTTAGGGACCCATATACTATTTACTCTAGCATTGGTAGAAAAACTCCTACGAATAGGACAAGTTACACTCATGTGTCCAATGCGAGAGCAATAGAAGCACTTAATACTAGTGTGTGCACATGTATCAGAATGAGCATGATTATGAACATGTGACATACCAGAATGATGAATATTTCTAGAGTGAGCATGCATGGATTTGGTCTTAAGAATATCATTTTCTAATAGCAAATCATTATGCACACAAGTAAGAGAATCACTATGCATGGATTTGGTCTTAACAATACCATGTTCTAATAGCAAATCATTATGCACACAAGTAAGAGAATCACTATGCATGGATTTGGTCTTAAGAATATCATGTTCTAATAACAAATCATTATGCAAGCAAGTAAGAGAATCAAATTTAGCATTTAAAGCATAATTCTCTTTTTCAAATAAAGCAATTCTAGAAATAAAATCATCATTTTGTTTCTTTAAAGAGTCAACAGAAGAATCATGCAAATGATTTAACTCATTTGTTTGCTTCTTAAGATCTTCTATTGATGAGGAAAGAGATTTTATTTTCAAAATTAAAGAATCATTCAAACTCTTTAAAGAAACACAAGATGAGTTTTGAGAGTCAAGTCTAGATAATAAATCATTGTTATTATTTCTCAAAAACTCATTAGCTTCTTCTAAATGAATAACCTTTTCTACAAGTTCTTCATTTGTAGAATGAAAAGCCTTAGCAAACTTTAAGGAATGGTTAGCCATGGCTTTCCACTTAGAGCACTTATTGCATTTAGAAGAAACATGATTGTATATGCTACTAGAAGTAAAACCCTCTTCATCGGAGGAGGAAGAATATGATGCCATACACAAATAAACAAGGATCTACTCTAAGGATGTTAAGCCTAACAATAGAGACCTTGCTCTGATACCAATTGAAAATACAGGTGTAGGCAACTCTAGAGGGGGGTGAATAGAGTTTGTGTCGATAATCACCAAATAAAATTAAACTCTATATCACCTCCACAAAACAACTATCAAGATAATAAATAAATCAGAGAGAAATGCGGAAGTAAATAAAGATCAGAAGAGCATACGCAAACACAGCAGTTTTAACCTGGTTTCCCTCGTGGAGGACTAGTCCAGGCCTGAGAACTCTAGCTCAGGATTCAAATCCACTATTTGTGAAATAGTAGTTTACAACCCGTGCCTTTTCTTCAGAAGAGCACGTCAACTTCTTACAGAGGATCGCAGTGGCGATTTGCTTAGAATTTTCCAAGCGACTTGGAATTGTCCAAGTGACTTTTCTTTTCAACTCTTGCACAAAAACTTCTAGCTGAATCGCACTTGAGCACCTTGGGGCTTAGGAAGTTTTGTGGCTAGTAGATTGGAAGAGTAAGGCTCTTGACTATATAGGCTATGTAAGAGAAGAAGAATAGAAGAGTGGATGGTTTCAAATGAGAGAAACCAAGGCCTATTTATAGGGTTCGGGACAAGCAGAATTCGGCCAGAATTCGGTATGGATAATTCAAATTTTTGGCCGTTGGACAGCTTGTAGCAAGCAGGCCCTAAAAATCAGCTCCTGAAAATCAGGGGACAGAGTTCGGCCCGAACTCTGTGTGGAGGCAGAGTTCGGCCCGAACTCTGTCTCCAGGAGACAGAATTGGTCCATTGGCTTTTGGGCTTTGTGGAGCTTGGGCTTGGTTCAGGAATTGGTCTGTTTGAATGGTAGAGCTTTGGAGAGATATGCTAGGGGTTGAGATGACTCAGTGCGACTCAACGTACACATTCTCCTAGACTCAATAAATTGAAGATTACAGACTTAGAACAAGTAGGAAAACCAAGAGCCCTTTGATGATGCCTTTCTTCTGATATTTGAGCAGCCCTGAAGACGTCTTTTTCCCTGACAGCAGTCGTCCAAAGATATACAGATCTGAAAATCTGAATACCTTTCGGGGGCTTCGCCCCCGAACCCCCGACGGGGGGCGCTGCCCCCTCGACCCCTGTCCGCTGACCGGGCAGCGGAACCCCCGATGCGAGGCCCCGGATAGGTCGCTAGGCGGTTCGGAGAAATCTTTTTGTATGACGCCGTCTTCGCTCCATCATTAATTCATCATTGCCTATGTCCTGTTTGATCATGTTTGATCGTGCTTACTGCATGTCTACAAATACATGTTAGGCCAGCAAAATATGTTGCAGTACGATACAAGCATAGCAATATAATACAAGACAATTAGGACATTGCTAAGTTTAAGTAGCAACATGATAGTGAGTATATGAATATTAGTGACATCATTATGTTAAACTAAACTGATTAGCCATATTCAAAAACACAATATAATCATTGGGCCAACAGTATCACTGCTATTTTTTTAGCTTTCGTTGTTGTTGGAACTATGTGGTATGTTCAGCAACTACCCTAATCGAGTTATTTGGTCCTACTCGCTATCATTGGGATCAGGGATACTTCCAGCAAGAAATATATCGAAGAGTTGGCGCTGGACTAGCCGAAAATCTGAGTTTATCGGATGCTTGGTCTAAAATTCTTGAAAAATTAGCTTTTTATGATTACATTGGTAATAATCCGGCAAAAGGGGGATTATTCAGATCAAGATCAATGGACAGCGGAGATGGAATAGTTGTTGGGTGGTTAGGTCACCCTGTCTTTAGAGATAAAGAAGGGCACGAGCTTTTTGTACGTCGTATGCCCACTTTTTTTGAAACATTCCCGGTAGTTTTGGTAGATGGAGACAGAATTGTGAGGGCCGAT
Source organism: Iris pallida (assembly GCA_029216955.1). NCBI lineage: Eukaryota > Viridiplantae > Streptophyta > Magnoliopsida > Asparagales > Iridaceae > Iris > Iris pallida. The sequence goes on from JANAVB010040019.1 coordinate 8,882,601, forward strand.
GTTCCTTTTAGAAGGGCAGAATCAAAGTATCGTGTTGAACAAGTAGGTGTAACCGTTGAGTTCTATGGTGGCGAACTCAATGGAGTCAGTTATAGTGATCCTGCTACGGTGAAAAAATATGCTAAACATTCCCAATTAGGTGAAATTTTTGAATTAGACTGGGCTACTTTGAAATTCGATAGTGTTTTTCGTAGCAGTCCAAGGGGTTGGTTCACTTTTGGCCATGCTACGTTTTCTTTGCTCTTCTTTTTCGGACACATTTGGCATGGTGCTAAAACCCTGTTCGGAGATGTCTTTGCTGGTATTGATCCAGATTTGGATGCTCAAGTGGAATTTGGAGCATTCTAAAAACTTGGAGATCCAACTACAAAGAGACAGGTAGTCTGATACAAGATTGCTACGGTATCTTTCACCTCTATTTTTTTATTTGAATTGAATAGGGTACGTAAGAAATCTTGACTTGAATTACCCACTTTTCTTTTATTTTTTCCCTTTTTTATATGGTAAATGATCCCAAATGAATAGGTGTGGAAGCTATAATTGTAAACCACGATCGAATCTATAGAAGAATTGGTTTATACTTCCTTTTAGTCTCGACTTTAGGGATAATTTTTTTTGCTATCTTTTTTTGAGAACTGCCCAAGGTTCCTACTAAAAAAATGAAATGATTTTCATTATCTCAACTGAACTTGAAGTAATGAGCCGACCGATATAATATGGTCGGCTCATTACTTCAACTAGTCTAGTCTCCGTGTTCTTCGAAAGGATCTCTTAATTGTTGAGAGGGTTGCCCAAAAGCGGTATGCCCAGTAAAGCTTACAAGTAAACCAGATATGGAGATGGCGACTAGGGTTGTTGTTTCCATTTTGAGATCATTTCAAGATCACAACGGATCTACGATAAGATCGTTTATTTACAACTACAACGGAATGGTATACAAAGTCAACAGATCTCAACCAATGATTAAATAGGATTTATGGTGACACAAACAGTTGAAGGTAGTTCTAGATCTAGGCCAAGACAAACTAACGTAGGGAGTTTATTGAAACCATTGAATTCATAATATGGTAAAGTAACTCCGGGTTGGGGGACTACACCACTTATGGGAATCACAATGGCTCTATTTGCGATATTTTTTATTATTTTGGAAATTTATAATTCTTCCGTTTTATTGGATGGAATTTCAATGAGTTAGGTTCATAAAAACAAGGAAGCCTTATTTTTCGATCAAAATAACAAATTTACTTAAGACTCGGATTTATAGACCATTCTGGTAGTTCGACTGTGGAATTTATTTGTTTCGGTATTTCCGGAATATGAGCGTGCGACTTGTTATAATTGATCCTATTGATAATACAGAGAAAGAGCCTGTCGTCTCTATCAAGATGATTCTATCTCGTCAGATATTGATTCTAGTATCTGGAGCACGGAATATACAGAATAGATCAAGAAAAGAAATATTTGAACTTTGATTCATACCTACTATTCTGACCTCGCGACCGGACTCAAAAAAAGATGTCAGATAAGTATTTTATAAAGCAAACGATTTTTTTTCTTCAGACTTCTTTTGTCCGAAGGACAAAGACTTTGTTGAGTCATTACATCTACTCATTGAATAAGTGATCATCAAATGGTTTTTACTCAAAGAACCTTTGAATTTAGCATGGGGCAAAATCATCGTGGTTCTAGTATGAATCTGAGGTTTTAATTGATTCATAGGGTCTCAACAAGAGAATTCATATCAATAGTAAAACTAGAGTAAATCCACATTACGTACAAAAAAATAGGGAAGAGAAGATTCAAGAGGCCCATAACGATCAAGATAAAGAAAGACGGACGAGCCAACTTGATATTTTTTGGCATTATCATCACAAAGAAAGAAGAGATTCCGTCTTTTTGTTACTTACTATCTTCGGGACAAATCGAATCAAATCAAGCGAATAAGTATAAGAAGTTTTGCACTTTCTATATTCGTGGAAACTAGTATTTGTGTGTTTCTGTTTGAGTCGTACGAGGTAAAATTCTCATATACGGTTCTCAGAGGGGGAGTCTTCTTGGATTACCTATCTCAATAAAGTATATGATTGGTTCGAGGAACGTCTCGAGATTCAAGCGATTGCAGACGATATAACTAGTAAGTATGTTCCTCCTCATGTCAACAAATTTTATTGTCTAGGGGGGATCACACTTACTTGTTTTTTTAGTACAAGTATCTACAGGTTTTGCTATGACTTTTTACTATCGTCCAACCGTTGTAGAGGCTTTTTCCTCTGTTCAATACATAATAACTGAAGCCAATTTTGGTTGGTTAATCCGATCAGTTCATCGATGGTCAGCAAGTATGTTGGTTCTAATGATGATTCTGTACGTATTTCGTGTGTATCTTACAGGGGGATTTTAAAAACCCCGCGAATTAACTTGGGTTACAGGTGGTTTTGGGTGTATTGACTGCATATTTTGGTGTAACTGGTTATTCCTTACCTCGGGACCAAATTGGTTATTGGGCAGTAAAAATCGTGACGGGTGTACCTGATGATATTCCTGTAATAGGATCGCTTTTGGTAGAGTTATTGCGTGGAAGTGCTAGTGTCGGCCAATCCACTTTGACTCATTTTTATAGTTTACACACTTTTGTACTGTCTCTTCTTACTGCCGTATTTATGTTAATGCACTTCCCAATTATACGTAAGCAAGGTATTTCGGGTCCTTTATAGAGAAGACAGATCATAGATATTTGTCATTTCTCATATGCATATATCATATTGGGGAAGGAACAATAGTATTTCATTGCTACAAATATGGATTATTGAATTAAAAAAAAGATAAGACATTATTTGGATACTTCTCTTCAACTCCGAAGTATTGTATTTTTTATTTAATACGAATAGTTGAAGTGGATTCTCCGAAGAGAGGGTGGATTATGGGAGTGTGCGACTTGAACTATTGATTGGCCTATGTCGATACGATATATGATTTTATCCGCTACGTTGGAATTCATAACCAAATGTGTCTCCGCATCCAACCACCATGTAATTCCCCCTATGTAGCATAGGATAGGCCGGTTCGCTTGAGGAGAATCTTTTCTATGATCATACCTGAATTATGTCATGCATGAACAGGCTTCGTAAGATCCCGTAGAATAGAATAAGTGATGTGGAATGATTCCATGTTCTATCTATTCCACTTACTTATTTATTTATTTATAGTATGGAAATGCATTCATTTCCTCTGCATCGATACCGATCTATGATACTATTGGAGTGAAATAAGGGATCTAAGGAAGAACAGAGGCTATACTTTATAAATAACAAGTAAATATTTTGTATGTAAGAAAATCGAGATGTTTGTGGGATAAATACCAATCAAAAGACATGAGACAGTCCAAAAAGCACTTGATTATGATCAAATTTATAAGCCTACTTGAATATTGAGCATTTACCTGTAAGAACTGCATTTTTTTGCAATGAATAATTGCAACTTCGTAAATGGAATCTGAGGAAATCTTTTCTTATATGGAGTCATTATATATGTGTGGATATGTATGAAATATAGATTTTATTAGGAATCTATTTCTTTCATTCCTTTTATTCTTGCTCGAGCCGGATGTTGAAAAACTATCATGTCCGGTTCCTTCGAGGGATGGATCCAAAAGAATTCACCTATCCCAATAACAAAGAAACCTGACTTGAATGATCCGGTATTAAGAGCTAAATTGGCTAAAGGGATGGGCCATAATTATTATGGGGAACCCGCATGGCCCAATGATCTTTTATATATTTTTTTCGTAGTAATTCTAGGTACAATTGCATGTAATGTAGGCTTAGCAGTTCTCGAACCATCAATGATTGGTGAACCGGCGGATCCATTTGCAACTCCTTTGGAAATATTACCCGAATGGTACTTCTTTCCCGTATTTCAAATACTCCGCACAGAACCAATAAGTTATTGGGTGTTCTTTTAATGGCTTCAGTACCAATGGGATTATTGACAATACCCTTTTTGGAGAATGTTAATAAATTCCAAAATTCATTTCGTCGTCTAGTAGCTACAACAGTCTTTTTGATTGGTACCCGCAGTAGCTCTTTGGTTAGGTATTGGAGCAACATTACCTATTGATAAATCTTTAACTTTAGGTCTTTTTCAAATTTGATTCCACCATGAAATACCATGATGTAGGTATCTAGGGATATTCGTTTCTAAAATGAACCTTCCCTAGATACATGAATTTTCTTATGATCTATTCCACGAAAATACAAATTGTACCAAAGATTTAAAACTAAGCTTTTCTTTCTTTTATAAAACGAATATGGAATAAATCCAATAGATTTAAAATAAAAACTTATTCTTAGGTAAATGGATTGAGAAATGCTTCTGTAGAGTGTCCAATATCTGTTTTACGTCTTCTTTGTGAAAATATTCAATTCTTATAAGATCTTCTTGACTATTACTCCAAAGGTCTAATAATATATGTATATTGGACCTCTTGAGACAATTATAGATCCTGGAAGGTAGTTCTGATTAGTCGATAAAAATACATTTCAATGGAATTCCTTTTTTGTTTTTCTTTAGATTAGTGAATCCATTTTGAAAGGTAAAAGATGGTAGAGTACACATGTTTTTATTTTCCTCGAAACGAATGTCCCCTTCCTCCGCATGTAGAAAAGGAATAAATAAATCAATCAAATTACGAGAAGCTTCATAAAGTGCTTCCCGAGGAGTTAAGCTTCCATTCGTCCATATTTCTAGAAAAAGTATTTCTTGTTTTTCATTACCATTCCCATAAGAATGAATACTATGATTCGTATTTCGAATAGGCATGATTACAGCATCTATAGGATAACTTCCATCTTAAGAGTTATTTGTGGGGTTTGTACGATATCCACGATCTCTCTTGATTTGTAATCCAATACATAAATCAACCGGTTCCGTCAAGTTAGCTATATGATGTGTTGTGTCAACTATTTCTACAGAAAGTGGTGAGATGATATCTTAAGCGGTTACGTATCTAGGACCCCTGACGAAAATGGATGTGTCTCTAACTCCATACAGATTACTTCTCAATACAATTTCTTTCAAATTTATTTAAATTTCATGTACTGATTCTTCAATACCCACTATTGTAGAATATTCATGCGGCACCTTCCCAGACTTTTCACATATGATACATGTTCCTTCTATTTCCCCAAGTAAAGCCCTTCGTATGGCAATACCTATTGTATCGGCTTGACCTTTCATAAGTGGGGACAGAATGAAACGACCATAATAAAGACGCTTACTGTCTACTCTTGATTCAACACATTTCCACTGTAATATTCGCGTGGATCCTGTTACTTCCTCTCGAACCATACTAATATTATTATTTGATCAGATCATTGAATCATTTATTTCTCTTGAAATGCGTTTAATTCTTATTTCTACACATGTCTTTTTTAGGAGGTCGACATCCATTATGCGGCATAGGTGTTACATCATGCACGAAACTTAATAGTATACCACTTCTACGAATGGCTCGTAATGCTGCATCTCTTCCGAGACTAGGACCTTTTATCATAATTTCGGCTCGTTGCATACCATGATCAACCACAGTACGAATGGCATTTACAGCAGCGGCTTGAGCTGCATAGGATGACCCTCTTCTTATGCCTTTGGCTAGAAGTACCGGCGGAGGACCAAGAAACCACTCGGCCTCGTACATCTATAACAGTTACAATGGTATTGTTGAAACTCGCTTGAACATGAATAACTCCTTTTGGTATTCTACATCCATTCTTACGCGAACCAATACGTCCATTCCTACATGAACCTATTTTTGGTATAAGTTTTGCCATATTTTATCATCTCATAAATATGAATCAGAAGTACAAAGAAAGATATGGAGATATCCATCTTATGTTAAAACAAATCCTTTCTTTTATTTTTGTAGGAGCCCCCTTTGAAAGTTTTTTTTAGAAAAATTATCCTTGTCTCTGTTTATGTCTCGGATTGGAACAAATCACTATAATTCGCCCGCGCCTACGGATCAGTCGACATTTTTCACAAATTTTACGAACGAAAGCCCTTATTTTTATATATCTCACCTCACTCCTTATCTTAATTTGAATCTATTCTTTGGAAGAAAAGAAGTCTCTTGTATTTTTTTAACTTTGAATTGTATCCCTATGAAAGGAATTTTTTCAAAAATCATCTAATCGTTCGAATATTTGCTGCGAAGTTTATAAATCATACGTCCCTTGGTTGAATCATACCGACTTATTTCAATTTTGACTCTATCCCCTGGCAGTATCCGTATAAAACTGTGCCGGATCCTACATGAAATATAACCTAAAATTAGATCTTTATTATCTAAACGGACCCGGAACATACCGTTGGAAAGTGATTCAATAATTAAACCTTCATGAATCAATTTTTGCTTCTTTTATTCCAGGTAAACCTCCCTTGAAGTATCAACTAATGGAGGAAGAGTTATATAACTCACCTTTCCTCTCTATTTCATAAACAAAAGGAAGTTAGAGATAAAATTATGATACCAGAGTAGGATCACCATATATAACACAAAATTTCTCCTCCAATTCTTTCTAGTCGAGCTTCTCGATCTGTCATTATGCCTCAAGAAGTAGAAAGAATTGCAATCCCCATTCCGCCTAAAATCTTAGGAATTTGTTGATAGTTGGAATAGATTCGTAGACCCGGTCGACTGATACATTTTTAAATTGTTCTATATATTCCTTTCCTAGTTCTTCTATGTCGCAAGGTTGAAACCAAGAAATATTTGTTACTTTCCTGATGTTTTCTAACATTTTCAATAAACCCTTCTCGTAGGAGTATTTTAACAATGTTTTCAGTTATATTAGTAGATGCTATTCTAACTGTTCCGTTTTTACCCATGTCATCATTTCTTATCGAAGTTATTATATCAGCAATAGCGTCTCTACCCATGACGAATTTTTATTCTTGTTGCTTCCTAATTTTGATATAATCAACATGTTTTCTTTGCTTGAATTATTCTATTTTTCAAAGTATATGCGTGAGACACAATCTACTAATTAGATCTATTTCAGATATCCTACTATAACTATATCATAATTTCATCTACTAGTATTTTATTTATAATACCTCGGGAGCTAATGAAATTATTTTAGTAAAATTTAACTGTCTCAACTCCCGAGTAATCGCACCAAAAACTCGAGTTCCTTTTGGATTTCCTTCTTGATCAATGACAACCGCTGCATTGTCATCATATCGTATTATCATGCCGTTGTCACGTTTGAGTTCTTTACGTGTACGTATAATTACAGCCCTAATTATTTCTAATCTTTCTAGAGGCATATTGGGCACTGCTTCTTTGATTACAGCAACAATAACATCACCAATATGAGCATATCGGTGATTACCAGCCCCTATGATTCGAATACACATCAATTTTCGAGCTCCGCTATTATCCGTTACATTCAAAAGAGTCTGAGGTTGAATCATATCTTTTTTATTTGAATCTGTTATTTTATTGCAAAGAATGAGGAAAAAAAAAGAAATAGTGTTTGTCTAGAAACCAGAAAAGAAATAAGTAAAGTGTGGTTATTTTTTAATCCTTAATACCCCTTTTGTTTAGTTTTACATCTCTATCCTGAAATAAAAATTAAGTTCGTATAGGCAATTTACACGCAGCTATTTCAATAGCTGCTCTGGCTACAGTTTCTGATACTCCGTCCATTTCATAAAGTATTCGACCTGGTTTAACAATGGATACCCAATATTCGGGGGATCCCTTCCCTGAACCCATACGTGTTTCCGTAGGTCTTACTGTAATGGGTTTATCGAAAAATATACGTACCCATATTTTTCTACCACGACGCACATATCGTGTCATTGCTCTTCGCCCTGCTTCTATTTGTCTAGCTGTGATCCAAGTGGGTTCAATTGCCTGAAGAGCATATCTGCCAAAACAAATACGATTGCCTCGACAAGATATTCCCTTAATTCTTCGTCTATGTTTCTTACGAAATCTGGTACTTTTGGGTTTATAGTAGAAGGTTCTTTCTTAATCCCATCTCTACTTCAGAACCAGACGTGAGAGTTTCTTCTCATCCAGCTCCTCGTGAATGAAATGATTCAATAATATTACGGATACATATGTATTTAATTTAATAAATAATACACTAATACACTAAACTAAGTAATGAGATTTAATTGATATTCAATTTTTTACATGGTAAGCTGTATATTTATACGTCTACATTTATAGATAATATTTCTTTTTTTTACAAGACAATAAAAAAAGAAGGGTTTTACGGGCGAATATTGTCATGCCCCAGTACCGAAATACGGAGACGGACTAGGCCAGCTACTCCATATGAGGTACGTAATGTCATACGGCGATCGTGGCTGTCGAGAGACTAGGGGGTACATGCTACAATCAAGTCTTCTATGGTCCCACAGAGTTCTATGTCTCAATCAATCAAATCACATCAGCAAATAAATGAACATTAAAGATAAAGCAGTAAGGCGTCCCCGACGCTTCATCAAAATGATCATGAGAGACTAGCTTTATAATTTAGCTATCTCAGAGAGTCAGGAGTACAAAATTATACACAGCTGTAGTCTGTTTAATTACAATTATGTACTGACACAAAATATCAAGTAATCCGGCTAACAGGTGCCGGTGGCTAAACGCCGCAAAAGTATAAGCAGGAGTGGTGGAGAAGAAACCCACTCGAGTCCCCGAACCGCCATGCTCCTAGTATGCACCATGGATGTCAGGGAGGAAGATCGTGTCCTCGGGCTCTGCTACGGGATCTGGCCAAACAAAAACCAGCGGGGTCAGCCCCGAATAGCAAGTACCGCCAAAGGGGCACAAGAGTTAAGATTAAAAACCCAGTTAAATAGAATGATTGATAATAGTAATACTTATGCTACTATTATAGGGTAGCACAACATCTTCGAACCCATATGGCACCCTTACAACCAAACAAGGACAAAAGGTGCCGTATGGAGTCGGGACGTGTCGTACTCTATAACATTCACATAAGTTAAAAGGTATAAACAATAAAATCTCCTGATCGTGACTTCGGTCGATAGCCTATCGCAGCACAATAACCAACCCAACAATCAAACAAGAACATGGGTTGGATCATGTACCATGATAGACCATGTTCCTCAGTCATTCACAGAAGTAGCACTTCACAACAAGAATAAGTCTTCCGTTCATAACTTCGGTCCACAGCCTGTCATAATACGATAACCAACCCAACAATCAAACAAGAACATGGGTTGGATCACGTACCATGACAGTCCGATTCCCTCAGTTATTTACGGAAGGCAATAGGATACAAGTCATTTTCACGGCCAATCAAGTCTACGAGTTTCTAGTGGGACGAGGTTATCCTCGCATCATGTTAATAGGAAATCCTCAGATCGTATCTTTCCAGCAAGGCTAGCCAACCCAGGGGTTCGCGTAGACAGGTATGATTGAGCACAGGTCACTCGTAAGGCCACCTTGCCAAAATATATATTATATAGCAGGAATTAATCGGATACAGTCATCTACTCGTTGCGGATGACACAGTATCCGTAGAGACCAGCCGGCGCGTCAAGACAATATCTCAAGGCGGCTGGTGTAACACGATCTCGGGATTCTGCCCTCCCCATGCATCTAGTATATTTAGTTGCCTAGTTTAACCCTAGGTGAAATCTTGGACTCACATGCTGTGGCCTGCATGATTATCCTCCTAAAGTCGTACTTTAGTACGAGTACCCCAAAGAGGATCCATGTCAATCAGTATGTCAACATGTTTTACCCTCCTTAGTGTAATGCATCATTGCAAATACGCCACGTGGAGTTACGAGTCATTTGTCGAGCATGAACAAGAACTGGGACATTCAGGTACATGTATCAGGTAGGAACACTTTGTTCTCCGGGGTCACATTAGTGCTCATATCATTCTCGGGACAAAAGGCGTAAGGATATAAAATGGGCATATAATATCTAATAAAATATCAAAAGCGTACGCATAAAAGCACGCACGCACAGGGGTAACAAGTCACGCAGGCTCACTTAAGCTCACTCAGACTCACTCAAGACAGCGTGCGTGAAAAGTCACGCAGACTCAAGGGAAGAGAGCTGCGTGAAAAGTCACGCAAGCTCAAGGAGAGAGCTGCGTGAAAAGTCACGCAAGCTCAAGGAGAGAGCTGCGTAAAAAGTCACGCAAGCTCAAGGAGAGACACGCTTCCAACAGGAAGCGTGCTCAAACAGGAGCACACTGTTCACTGTCTTCTCCAAACAGCAAGAACACCATGGCTGAACCCAAACTTCAAAGCATCATAACTTGGCCATCCGAACTCCAAATCCAGATTTCCAAAGTTCCAACTTGGGTAAAACTGAATGCTCTTCCACATGGAAGCATCAAAAACCCATAAAATCCAACTAAAGTAGATCAAACCATGCAAAATCCGAAAATGATTAAAACTTAGATCTACAAAAATCAAAGCTTCAAAATGAAAATTTCCAAGTTCTAAACTAGTATAGAATGAGGAGAAGAACATGTTTTGGCAAATAGTTTTGTAAGAAATTATTGATAAAATTATGGATCCATCTCTTGAGCAAGTTGGTACTTGCCTTGGTTGATGGAGGAAATATTTGGTTGGTGGAGGAAGTAAATGAGAGGGGAGAGAATGAGATGAGTTATATATAAAGATCTTAGACCCATGGGCTCATGATGAACCAAAGGGTTCATGATGAACCATTGGTGAACCAAGAATGGGTTACCCAAATGAGCCAAAACTGTAGGCCCAAATGCAGAAAACAAATTAGGAAATAATATTTTGTCAAATATTTTGGGAAATGCATGAAGAAACACAGCATAATAAATATAGTATAAATACAAGGTAAATACAATTTATCGGTTTACGTATTAAAATACGTATTCCAGGATCGGGGAGTGACAAATATTGACTCTTTACTACTTCATTCTTAAGGCCAATCCACGACCTCTTAGAGTAAATCCATTTGTTCTTGGTTCATTCCGCCATCCCACTCAATGAATGATTAAGATTCGTTGAAATCCTATATAGTCACAGGTTTTGTCGTTCCCATAGCTTCTCTGTCAATGGTTTGGCCTGAACTCTGCAATGGAACTCTACAAAAAATTTATTTTTGAGTCAATCTGCTCAGTCTGTATTAAGCCGAGGCTCTTTATTATTATTTTCCTCAATATTAATGCTTTATCACACTGCCTTTTATGAGGTGATTCATAGACCATACATATTAGAATTATGTACCATTGATATTTTGGTTCTCTCTTTCTATCATCTTTCCATTTATCTGCTTACCTTTATTTTTGCTTCTAAAAATAGAGAATAATACTTAATATATAATATTTTATATAATATTTTTTATTTCAGTTGTTACAACTATATGTCAGTCATATAGTGACTTTTTCTTGGGATCTTGACAATACGAAGCAATAAGTTGGTTATTCGTTTTTAGTTTATATAGTTATTAAGCTCAGAGTGGGGTTCTTCTTTTTATCCCAATTCTAAGCTATACTATAAAGAAAAAAACTAACGAGTCACACACTAAGCATAGCAATTATACTAAAAAAAGGTTAATCAATTTTTATTCAACCTTATAGAATTGGAATTCTTCGTTTTTGTTTGATTTTAGGGAATCATTTTTTGTTTTTTGTTTGTTCTATTACGGGTCCTGGACAGAATGACAAACCAAATAAAGAGGTCTATTATTCCTCATCTACAAATATCCAAAATTTTAAGCCTAATACTCCATAGATGGTTCGAATTGTATAGGAACAATGATCTATTTTAGCGCGAATTGTTTGTAGGGGAACCCTACCTTCTCTGATCCATTCAACACGTGCAATTTCTTTTCCGTCGATACGCCCTGCAATTTGCACTTGAATTCCTTTTGTATATGTTTGCTCAGTTAATTCGATGGCATTTTTCATTGCCTTTCGAAACGAAACTCTATTTTTTAATTGTAATATGTTTTCGAACCCTTTCTTTAAAATAAAAAGTGGACGTTCCGACATGAATCTCAGCAATCACTTGTTCTGGTTCTACATATTGATCATTTTGAACTAAAAGTAAACTTTTTGGTGGAATATTCACATTATGTATAATATCCCGACTCTTAATGGTTACATATAAGTCTATAGAACATAGAAAAGCAGGCTGTCCATGACGGTTACGTGTGGGATGAACCAAATCTTCATTGAACCTTATTTTTCCATTAGATGGAGCTCGTACTTGTTCGGCAGTACCGCCCGTGAATACTCCGCCAGTATGAAAAGTTCTTAATGTTAGTTGAGTCCCCGGTTCCCCGATTGATTGACCCGCAATAATACCCACGGCTTCTCCCAATTCGACCAGGTCGCCACGAGTGGGGCTCCGGCCATAACATAATTGACAAATCCAAGATGTATTCCTGCAAGTAAAGGGGGTTCGAATGTATATTGGTTGTGCTCGAAAGGTTATGAATCGATTGGCAAGTCCAATTCCAATATCTTGATTTCGAGTGGCAATGCACCGTATACCCATATATATATCATATGCTAATACACGACCCATTAGTGTTTGGACAAAAAAAATTTCCGTCATCCCATTTCGAGGACTCACGTAAATACCTCAGATAGTACCACAATCTGTTCTACGTACAATAATGTGTTGAACTACTTCAACAAGTCTACGCGTGAGGTACCCAGCATTTGATGTTCGTGCAGCAGTATCCACCACTCCTTTGCGGGCTCCGTAGCAGGAAATTATATATTCTGTTAAAGAAAGTCCTTCACGTAAATTTCTTTGAATGGGTAAATCAATCATTTGCCCTTGGGATCCGACATTAATCCTCCCATACCTACTAATTGATGTACCTGAGATGCATTTCCTCTAGCTCCCGAAAAGGACATCAGATGGACTGGATTAGAATGACCAGTCATCCGAAAATTAGGATTCATTTCTTGTCTCAAATATTCACTTGTAGCAGACCATACCTCAATGGATTGACGTAATTTTTCTACCGCGTGTACATTCCCATAATGATGGTTTTTCTCCAAAATAAAACTTTGTTGCTCAGCGTCTTGGACTAACAATCCCTTAGAAGGTGTTGTTAAAAGGTCATCATTCCTAATGAAATAGATGTAGCAGTGGCTTGTTGGAAACCAAAAGTCTTCACTTGATCCAGTATATGCCATTCCGAAATGATCTATTAATCTGCAAATAAGTCGTTTAATAGCAGTTCCATCTATCACTTTATTGTGAAAGGCCAGGTTGGCCCGTTCTGCCATAAGTACCTCCATATTTCGACGAGTACTATTAGACAATGGACCTGAGTTAGTGATTCAAAAACTTCGTTTCCTCAATCTTTATTTTCACATAGAAATTCATAAATTATAATGATACCAATGAAATATACAATGGATGTATTCCAGCAAGTGATAAAATTTATACAACGGATGTATTCGAAAACTTCGTCTCCTCAATCTTTATTTTCACATAGAAAACTTCGCTTCTTCTATTTCTCGATAAAAAGAAACATGACCGACGGTGGTTCGAATGTATATACAACGAATTTCTTTTTTACACTTTCCACTATTAGATAGTGCCCATAAATCTCATGATAAGTACCCAAAGATTTATATTGAACTTCGACAGGAACTTCTCTTGATCTTGAGCCAATGACACGTTGATCTAGTCGCCACCGGAGCCACAAAGAACTATCTAAATTGATTCGTTCTTCTGCCGATAAGCTCTAATTACATCATAGGAACTACAAAAATATGGCTTTTTTTTCTTTCGTATACTTATAGTTATTATTGTCAATTGTTTTATTTTGATAATTTCTGCAATTATATGGATTATATCTATTTGCACAAATACCTTGACGATTCTCGATCGTTAATACATAGAGTCCGATAAGCATATCTTGAGTTGGCACAGAAATAGGATCTCAAATAGCTGGAGACAAGAGATTCATATGACATAAGTAAATGAGCCTTCCGCTTGGGCTTCCAAAGATAAAGGTACATGAATAGCCATTTGATCCCCATCAAATCTGCATTGAAGCCCTTACAAACTAATGGGTGTAAACAAATAGCACGTCCCTCCACTAAAATGGATTGGAACACCTGTATGCCCATTCTATGCAGGGTGGGTGCTCTATTCAACAATACGGGATGCCCCTGCATAACTTCTTGAAGATTTCCCATACATCGGTTCTTTTTTCCGAATTTTACTTTTAGCAATCCCTATGTAGAAGCAATATGTTGTCTGAAAAGCCCTATTGCTATTTCTCGAGGTAATCCACATTGATGTAATGAAAGCGAAGGACCCACGACAATGACAGAACGCCCTAAATAATCGACCCGTTTACCAAGCAGAGTCTCACGAAATCTCCCCTCTTTACCTTAAATTACATCTGAAAATGATTTATAAACACTATTATGCCCATCCCTCATTGGTTGCCCGCGGATCCCATTATCAAGAAGTGTATCCACAGCTTCTTGTACCAATTTCTTCTGACACATCACTAATTCTCCTGGGGTAGACCTATTTGTTGCTAATAGATCGATAAGAGTATTATTTATATAAATAACTCTTCTATAGAGTTCATTAATATCGGAACTCATTAGTTTACCCCTATCTATCTGAATGATTGGTCTCAACTCGGGAGGAAGAACTAGTAATAGGCACAAGACCATCCATTCTGGTTCTACATTTGTTCGAATAAAATGTTTAGCTAATTCCATGTGTCGAACCAAAAAATCCTTTCTTCTTCTAATTTTCAATCTTCTCATTCATTTCCAACGGACTCTTCGTCTCCTAATTCCTTCCACTCTACCAATGAATTATCTATAATAATTCGTAAATCCAAATCCGCTAATTGTTCTCTGATAGCACCAGCTCCTATAGAGATTTCTCGATTTTGAAATGTTTTGAAGCCTTGGGTAGTAAAAAAGAGGGATGCTGTATTTTTGGGATTGGATTTCATATTCGAATGAACCTCGTAATCGTAAGAAAGTAGATTTTTTAGCTATGGGCTAGCAAAAGAAAAATCGAGATAGGTTCCTATAGGATTGGATTCCCCCTTTAAAATCGGATGTGAAGGTTTCCTCTCATCCGGCTCAAGTAGTTACAGAAGGGGTTCTTTTTTTTATCACTTCGTTCGATAAAACCCTACAAAGAACTACTCTCTACTCAAGTTTCCGGTAAGGACCAACCCTTCATTAATTCATTTTTCTTTTTTACTTTTTCACTTTCTGAATGACTTATTTACTTACGAAAAAATAGAAATGTGAAATTATTGAGTAGTCTACTTCCCCTCAAATGATGAATCCCCTTAAAGGAATACTTTGGAACTCGTAAGGGATTTACTTGTCTATATCTGTTTCCTTTCATTCGATCTTTTAGATCCCTATCCACCTCGATGGTTATGTCATGATGTCCCTTGAAGCATATATGCGATAGATAGACTCCCGTAGCCGTGCCATATTTGCTTACTTGAACAGACTCTCTCTAAAAGAAATAGAATGGCTAATTCCACGAAAAAGTCTTTTTTCACGAGATATAAATAGTAATTCCTATTTATCTGTTACAAAATCGACCATGGATCAATTCCCCCTTTATTTGGAAGTATTGAATACACCCATAATTCTGAGCTTCATGTTACTCCTCACAAGACACATGTCAGAGTCCGGGCATCCCAATTAGAATGAGTGACAGTTTCTCAGTCTGAATCTGTAAAATGAAACTTTCGATCAAATCACACATCATAGTATACTAGGCCTTCTAATTCTTTAAGGGGCTTATCCAAAAGATTCGCGATATAACTAGGAAGACGTTTCAAATACCACACATGAGTCACTGGGCAGGTGAGTTTGATGTATCCCATTTGATATCTTCGTATCCGAGAATCGACAAATTCCACCCCGCATTTTTCACAAAATTTTTGGTCTTCTTTTTCAGCTCTGATCGCTCGATAATTTCCACAAGCACAAATTCCACTTTTTGTGGGTCCAGAGATTCTTTCACAAAACAATCCATCTTTTCCCGGTTTATTGGTTTTATAATGAAAAGTATAGGGTTTTGTCACCTCTCCAACTATTTCTCTATTGGGTAGGATTTTGTTAGCCCAAGCCATTATTTGGTGAGGAGACACTGGTCCAATTCGAAGTTGTTGATGTTATACCGGTCGATCATAGAATAGAAATTTTGATTCATTCATATCAAGCTTCCTTCCTATTAATATGGAAGTTCTTCTCAGATACAAGGAAATGATTCAGTTCTAGAGCCAAAGATCGTAGTTCTCGAACGAACAATCGAAAAGATTCTGGAGCATCCTCGGGTTTGGTATTGTTCCTCCAGTGATCGTAGCACCAAGTACTTCTTGACGAGCTCTAATATGATTAGATTTATAAGTAAGCATTTCTTGTAAAATATGAGCAACACCAAATCCCTCTAGAGCCCAAACTTCCATTTCTCCTACTCGTTGTCCCCCTTGCTTGGCCCTTCCTCTAAGGGGTTGCTGTGTAACAAGTGCGTAATGCCCACTCGAACGTCCATGGATTTTATTATCAACTTAATGAATTAATTTTAGGATATAGGACTTTTCTATTTGAACAAGTTGCTCAAAAAGATCTCCAGTTCTTCCATCAAATATTCTACTTTTTTCCGGATACTCGGGTTCAAATACCCATGGATTTTTTGTTTGCTTACTGTGGAATATAATTCATGAAACACTAGTTTTCTCGAAGCCTCTTGCTCATATTTTTCATCAAAAGGTGCTATTCTGTAATGTCTCTTCAGAAGATCCTCCGCTAACCCTAGTGAGCATTCAAATATCTGTCCCACATTCATTCGTGAGGGTACTCCTAATGGATTGAAGACTATATCAATAAGTGTTCCATTTTGCAAATAAGGCATATCTTGTCTAGACAAAATTTTGAAAATAATACCCTTATTTCCATGTCTTCCAGCTACTTTTCACCTACTTTGATTTCATGTTTCTGTGAAATATATACACGAATCCTTTCTGGATTATAACCGAAACTCTCATTTTCTGGATCCATCTCACATCAATAACTCGACCCCTCCCGCCTATAGGTAGTTTTAGAGAAGTTTCTTTTGCAGTGGATACCTGAATGCCAAGTATGGCTCGTAATAATCTATCCTCAGGGGCATACGACGATTCGTTCGCTGTCTGAGGCGTTAATTTACCTACTAAAATATCGCTTGCTTCTATCCAAGATCCCAGCATCATAATTCCATTTCTGTCTAAATTGCGGAGTAAATGAGCTTCTAAATGTGGTATTTCCTTAGTGATTCTTTCGGGGCCTTGGCTTGTCACATGAGCCTGAATTTCATATTTTCGGATGTGAAAAAAAGTATAAATATCTTCATATACCAGATGTTCGCTAATTAGTACTGCGTCTTCATAATTGTAACCTTCCCATGGCATATAAGCTACTAATACATTTTTTCCTAAAGCAAGTTCCCCACCAACAGTAGCCGTACCATCCGCTAAAATTTGTCCCTTTTTTAATGGATTTCCCCTGTCGAACCCGAGGTTTTTGATACATACAAGTATTCTTGTGGAGCGTTGATACATAACTAATGGAATGCTTATAGTGTCCCCATTACTTGAGAAAATGATCTTGTGAGTATCAGTTTAAATGATCTTTCCCTCGCGTTCAGCTATAGCGGAAACCCCCGAATCTAGAGTCGTTTGACGTTCCAACCCAGTTCCAACAATGCACTTCTCGGACCGAGAAAGCGGAACTGCTTGGCGCTGCATATTAGAGCTCATTAAAGCCCGATTCGCATCATTATGCTCGATAAAAGGAATGAGGGAAGCTCTAATAGAAAAATATTGGAAAGGAAAAATGCTTCTAAAATGAATCTGTTCCCATGCAATAGTCAGGAATTCTTGATGGTATCGAGCTGGAACAACCTGCTCTTCCTGAATACCCCGATTCAAGGCTAAAGAATTTTTTGCTGCTACCATATATATTCATCTCTATTTGGTTATAAATAAATAATATGTGCCTCTTTTGATCTCTCAGATATTTCATAAATGGACTCTCTATATCCACAATGACCAATCCTCACATGAATAGCTAAGGATCCAATAAGTCCAACATTGATTCCTTCGGATGTGTCAATTGGACAAATGCGCCCATAGTGGCTCGGATGAATATCTCGTATCCAAAAACTAGCAGTTCGCCCTGTTAATCCTCCAGGACCCAAATAACTCAATTTTCGCCCATGAACAATTTGTGTCAATGGATTAGTTTGATCCAAAACTTGAGATAAAGGGTGTAGGCCAAAAAATGATTCATAAGTAGTTGTCAATGAAGTGGAAGTGACCAAATTTTGAGGAGTCGGTATCAATTTATACCGGATTGCTCCACATATAGTTCCTCGAACCGCATTTTCTAAACGAACAAGAGCCAATCCGAATTGATCTTGTAACAGATCTGCTACAGAATGAATACGTTTATTTTTCAAGTGATTCATATCATCAAGCGTACCCATCCCAAATTTCATTCCGATCAAATGATCCGTAGTAGCCAATAGATCTCGTGGAAACAAAAATGTATTGTTCTGAGGTATCAAGGTTCAGTCTCCTGTTCATATTTCGTCAACCAATCCTTCCTAATTTACATCTTTGTTGAAAAAAATTATTTTGTAATTCCTTACATAAGGACTCAGAAAATACTAGATCCCCACCCACGCAAGCAAATTATTGATAAAAGTCCAAAATAGCATTTTCTTTTGACCCTATTTTTTCTCCTTATCATTCGAGAAAGACAAGAAAATTTCAAGGTAACAAACATTATCTAGAATATCTCTTAGATTCGAACCCATAGCTGATGATAGAACTAGAATAGATATTTTTTGTTTCCTACTTACACGTGCCCCTATCCTTGTTCTTTTATCAATCTCTAATTCTGATCTTCCTCCCCAATCTAATATTATAGTGTTGGTATAGACAGAAATTCCGTTATGATCCAATTCGGAACGGTAGTAAATATCCAGACTTTGTAATATTTGATTGATCACAATTCGTATATTCTATTTACTATAGAGGTTCCCAGAGAATTCATTAAAGGACTGTTTCCAATAAAAAACGTTTGTTGTTGCATTTCTCTACCGATTTTCCAAATTAATCTCGCGGGTATATATAATTCATAAGAATATGTGAGTGATTCATACACAGCATCTCTTTCTTTTATCAAGGGCTCTACCAATTGATATCTTTCCACAAATAATTGAAATTCCATTTCTTGATCTCTATCTTCAATTTTTAAGAACCAATCGGATTGACTATAATTCAATCCTCTAAATCAGGAATACCGTCATTGCTTCTTCTCCGAGAAAAGAAAATTCAGAGATCTCGTAATGACGATCGATAAAATTAAACGAGTATTTAGAGTATTACTCTGAATTTGTGACCTAACTAAAAACATAATTCAATCTGGTTGGTCAATCCTCTAATTATCGGTTGGAAACTAAAGAGTATGTAGTTTTTTATACTAATTTTTAAGATGAACGATAAAATTAGTATCAAAATTACGTACTCTTTAGTTTCCACATTTTAGTGGAATTGAGATACGCCCTTTATTTTCTTTAGACTTTCTTTGGAAAAAGGAATAAAGAACCCTTTCTTTCACATTTCGATTATGAACGCATCGCATGAGAATTCACATTTCATGATGTTGGAAAAAACGCGGAAACCTTTTCCCAAACTAGAGAGTACCTGCGAGAGACCGAGCAATACAACGCACGAACCAAAACACCAAAACAAACCACGCAGACACATAAAATTTTTGACGTAGAAAACCCTTGCGAGAAAAACCACGGGACGATCGGAGTCCAACCCTGAGAAGCCTTCACTAATGAATTAAAGGAGTACACCCCTACAAAATTCTCCCGATCCAAATCGGATCCCCACAACACTTAGAAGCAAGAATAATGATTACAAGACTACGAAGAACAAGGACGACGAGTAAAGATTACCCGAACACGATCCTCCTTCGAAATTGGCCTTCAATTCTCCTTCTTCTCTCCCAAAGTTGCAATGGCACTCTTGCCACTTTTTTCTCTCTTTTCTGCAATGTTGTGTTTAATTAGGGTTAGGAATAACCATGTATAAGCCCCCTAATCTGCAGCATAACCTGGACCGTAGGATACGATCCAACGGTGATTAAATCACCCTGAAAAATGCTTCAGCCTTGACACACAGAGTTCGGCCAGAACTCTGTCCTGGCATAGAGTTCGGACAGAACTCTGTGTTCTTCTTCCAGCAAGGTTTTCGAACAGGGAGGCAGATTTCGGCCAAAACTCTCCCTGGGGCAGAGTTCGGCCCGAACTCTGCCCCCTCTCTCCAGCAGCTCCTCTGGCTTTCGAACTTCTTCGGCTTCTCCAAACGGCCTCGTCACCTCCCCGAGCTTTTCTGACAGACAGACGGCGCTCGTCGCACTCTAGGGTCTTCTCCATATAGGTTGGGAACCCCACCCACTCTAACAATCTTCCCCTTTACAACTATTGGAGGAGGTCGTCATCCCAATGATCTGCCTACAGTACTCAACTTCCCCATCGGAAGAACCTTCTGAGCATGTCTGCTCCATTTTCATCAGTATGAACCTTCTCAAGCGTCGCGTCCTTCTTCTCAACCACATCCTATATCGAATGATATTGGGTCTCGATGTGCTTGGACCGACTATGAAATGTCTGATTCTTCACAAGGTGAATAGCACTCTGACTGTCCAAAGCAAGGTTACTGCTCTTGCTTCAGCCCCATTTCTTGCAAAGCTTCTTCATCCACAGCAGCTTCTTGCAAGCCTCTGTCGCCGTAATGTATTCCGCCTCCGTCGTCGAGGCAACACACTTCTGCAACCGTGACTGCCACGATACCGCTCTCTCCGACAAACATCATCACATAGCCCGAAGTCGATCGCCTCGTGTCTACATCTC
>JANAVB010040019.1:8908579-8917856 GCA_029216955.1 Iris pallida
ATGATTATCGAAATCGGACTATCCCTATGAGTATCGGGGGTGGCTGGCCGCGGGGGGGGGGAGGGCAAAACATATACACATACACACACGCACATACACAAACTCACACACACACACACACACAAAATATATTATATTATATATATATATTATTATATATATATATATATATATATATATATATATATATATATATATATATATTCGACACACACGCACATATATATATATATATTCGAGGAGTATATATATATATATATTTTTTTCGAGGAGTATATATATTCGAGGAGTATATATATATATATATTATATATATATATATATATATATATATATATATATATATATTCGAGGAGTATATATATATATATATATATATATATATATAGAGAGAGAGAGAGAGAGAGAGGAGTATATATTAACTTTGGACCGAAACCAAATAAGTAAATTTAGTATATTGAAAACCGAAATCGAACCGAATTTAGTATATTTAAAACCGAAACTGAACCGAATAAGTAAATTTAGTAAAATTTAGTATATTGAGGCTCTCGCCTGTACACACACCCACCCTTAACACACACACACATTTGACTAGGACACACACACCCCTCCCACTCTCACTTCACTCACTGTCACACCCTTAACACACACACATTTGACTGAAACCACACACATACACCCCTCACCATATCACTCTTTGTCTATACACACAATGTTATCCTGATTGGGCTAGGAACTTGATCCTGACAACGCAATGTTATCCTGTTCTCAGAAGGCGAACTATAAGGATATATTTTCACAACATGTCACCTTGTCAAAGATCCTTAATGTGAATATCATGTTACCGCGGTGTCGGAAGACTAACATGTCATAATTTTCTAAGCCGTGTGCTTTGACGCGCGCGCTAGGACGCGGCATGGGTGGTGGCACGTACAGGCCAAGTCCCTACGGGATGCGCCATGAGTCATGGCGTGCGCCAGAGACCCCCTTCCGTTGTCTTCTCTGTGAGCCCTACCAACCCCCCCACACACCCCCAGCGCGCGCTATGGGTGGTGGCACTTTCATAGATGAATTTCGTCTTGATTTTATTTGGGATGTTTCTTATCATGACTGTGGTCTTCCAACAGCCTTCATCTTGTTCTTTGAACTAGAAGTCCTTGGAAGGAGGAAACGGAAGGTAGCTGTGGCTCCTTCGGCCGACTATACATTTGCTCCTCAACACCATCCTGGGAAAATCGCCAGCACCTCCAGCAAAACCTCTGTACTTCCACTAGGTCATGCCACCGGCTGTGCTGTTTCCCCCTCCTTTCCTGCCCACTTCTTCTCTCCCGACTCTATACTTGAGCTGGATATCATATGTGGCTGAGAGAGTCAAATAAGAAGAAGGGAAGTAGGAAGGAGCAGATGGGTCCAGAGCCATGGTGGAGAAGAGGAGAAGGAAGAAGCTTGATCAGAACGGAGGAATGGATGGATGGAAGAGAACTAGAAGGCACTGATCCTTCCTGTTGTGAGAACTGTGAAGAGTGAGAAAGGAGAGGGGGTCTTTGATTTTTTCGTTCATCATCATTAGAGGGAGCAGCACTGGAAAAGTTGTGACGTTGATAGCATGAGAGAGGAAGATGGGGAATGGAGGGAGGGAAGTGGATGCATGTCTCTGGCTCACTCGAGCGATATTTGTGCGTCAGTGTCCCTGTTATTTGTAGGCGTCCCCCTAGCGCGCCATGGGTGGTGGCGCGTCACCTCCCTCCCATCCGACCACTACGACATGCCATCTCCAATGTCGTTTCATTACTCCGATTACAATTTCGATAAACTTCTTACTTTTTTTATAATTTGAGTAAATTTCTTTACCCTATATAAAAATTTCTGTTGTCAGAGAGATGGCTTCCAAGACTCCCCGAGGTGGTGCTGCTAGCCGAGGAAGGGGCCGAGGCAAGAAACCCTTGGAGGTCGACACAGAGAAGTCCCCTTCGTCAAACAAGAGCCGATGACTGTTAAGGAGGAGGTGTTACCAAAGGTCGAGGTCAAGGAAGAACCGATGACCATCAGGGAAGAGATTGCTCCCAAGGTTGAAGTTAAGGAGGAGCCACCGTCAGAGAGTAGTAGCATCGGGACTGACCCTCCTGTCCCTACAGAAGACCTCAACCAGATTGAGCCTTCGTATGCAAAGTGGCTGAGAGAATGGTACATGCCTCAACGCAACTATGATCCCTGGCTGTGAGGATTCATCGTCTGACTTACGGTCTTTGCTGAGGCCAAAGTCGATTTTCTTTTTTATTGAATATTGAATATTTGTGTTTAAATATTGAATATTTGTGTTTTTGTGTGAACAATTTGAATGCTTGGGATATTTGTGTGTTGGAATTGTTTGTGTATTTTATATTGGAATATTTGTGTGTTTGTATATTTGTGCTTGGGATATTTGTTTTATTGAATATTGCATATTTGTGTTTGTATATTGGAATTGTATATATGGAATTGTGTATATTGGAATTGCTTGGGATTATTTGTGTGTTTATATATTGGAATTGTGTATATTGGGAATGTCCAGTTTTATGCTATTTTTTTTCAAAAATTCCCAGCTACCGACGGACTGGCGACCACTTTCCGACGGACTATCCGTCGCTAACTGGGAGATTTCCAGTTAGCGACGGATGGGCGACTAAAACCCGACGGGTTATCCGTCGCCAAGGTCCTGGAATTATGAAAGATATCTAGGAGCCTGTCGACGGAATATCCGTCGCTACTTCGCCGCTAATCCGACGAGGTTAGCGACGGATTAGCGATGGATGTTGCGTATCAGAAACCCTCCGATACGCGTTTAGTGACGATTTAGCGACGTATTGTCCATTGCTAATCTTTGCTATATTAAAATTTTAAACTGTCGAAGTTGACGGGAAGCCATCGGCTAGCCGTAGTTAACTGTTTTGATTTAGCCAACGTTAATCCATCGCTAAGTAGTCGCTAAGCGACGGACTAGCGATGGACTAGTTTTAGCGACGAGGTTATTCCCGACGGATTTTTTCAGCCCGTATCCGTCGGTAATCCGTCGGTAATTTTAATTAGTGACGGATAGGGCCGTCGCTAAATCGTTGTATTTTAGTAGTGCCGGTGCTGGTTGTATACCAACAGCCTCCTCTCCTTCAGGAACTGTCTCCCCGGCATGCTCATCCTCCTGAGGGACACCCTGACCACCATCAACAGGCTGATGATCAAGGTTGGGAGCAACTCCATGTACTGGCTCCCCCATAATTGGATCCTCTGCGATGTCCTTTGGAAACTGCTCGAAGTGAAATGACTCTAACTCAGGCAATTCCTCAGCCTCAGAAGGCATCTCGGAATCTGAGTATTGGTCATGGTCTGATCCTCGATGAATACCACATCCCTGCTTCTGTAGAGCTTTCTTTCCACCGGGTCGTAGAGTCTATAGCCAAACTCATTCCGACCGTAGCCGACAAAGACGCATCGCCTCGTCTTCGGCTCAAGTTTGGTCCTCTCGTCCTTCGGTACATGCACGAAGGCCTTACAGTCAAACACTCGCAGGTGATTGTATGACGGCTCTTTGCCGTACCATACTTTGTCAGGCACATCACCCTGCAAAGGAGCACTAGGAGATAAATTAATAACATAAGCAGCTGTGAGAATAGTAACTGCCAGGCAAGTTTGCTTCTGACAGCAAACACTGTACCCTCTCCATCAGTGTCCTATTCATGCGCTTTGCTACACCATTGAGCTGAGGTGTCTTGGGCGGAGTCTTCTGGTGTCAAATCCCTTGCTCTCAGCAATAAGCATCAAAGGGACCGATGTATTCGCCGTCGTTGTCGGACCGAACACACAATAACTTCTTGCCCGTCTCTCTTTCAACAGAGGCCTGAAACTTCTTGAAAGTGGGCAGCACCTGATCCATGGTCTTTAAGGCATAGACCCAAACCTTCCTGGAACAGTCATCAATAAAAGTTACAAATTAAGAAGACCACCAATAGATTTTACCTTCATAGGACCGCAGACATCCGAGTGAATCAACTCGAGCAATGCCGGCTTCCTTGAACTTGGGTGACTTTAGAAAGACACCCTATTTTGCTTTCCAACTAAACAGTGCGTGCACTTCTCCAACTTTGTAGACTTGAGCCCTGGAATCACCTTCCTGTTCACAAAGTAGCTCATCCCCTTCTTGCTGATATGGCCGAGCCGCCTGTGCCACAACTGATGGAACTGGGGATTCCTAGGACCCTTCCTTTGGTGTGCGTATTGATCGATAGAAAGTTAAACAGATCTAATACGTGTTCTAACCCTTCACAGGCGGAAACCAGGGTTCACGAATTATACCTGCGACGGAAAGGAGACAAGTAATTCCTGGCAATCTCGAGCAGACGACCCCAAGATCTTCTGCACGTATTCCTTCCTCGAGTTGGACATCGTGTAGACAACGATCTTCCAACCTTTTCTTTTCCTTGGCAGCCCTCTCTTTCTCTCCTTACGTGAATCACGAATTTAGAAAAGTTTCAGATTTCTGATCAGTAATCTGGCGGCCAGAGAATAAAGGATATATATAGGCTACGGCAGGGACCATGAGGAGAAATTAGGGTTAGGCCTCCTAACGGATCTGGATATCCCGTGTTCAGTCCGAACACACAATCCAGGCCTACTAACAATAGCTCGTCGTCCACTAATGAGCTATTGTTGCACTACCTCCCTAATCCCAAATTATGTTTGTGGGCTCCTTTTATTATATGCTCGTTTGGCTCCCCATGTTAAGATATCGTATGTCCGTCGATCAAATTAAGTTACTGACAACTATATTGATTCGACATCTTTTATCCTTAAGTAGTACCGCTCAACTTTATTTGTCATGTCGGATATAATCCACCTGCAGGGTTTACATGACAATCCTTATGAGCTCCTTGAGGGGACATCATCAACCTGATGTATCGGGATATAGATTCCATTTATAATCAACAGCCCATCTACATACAATGTTATTACCCAATTCATAGAGGTTGTTGATCCATAATGAATCTCACTCTTTTATGAGTCAAAGTAATACCACTGCATATATGTCCGTTATTATATCCGAATTAAGAACACAACATCTATAATAACAGGGTGTTTGTTCTCTTATGTAGTCAGTACAAAGAGAACAACCTCAAGTGGTCCTGTTCAATACACACAAAGTGTACTAGCGTAAACCTATAGTCAAGATAGACTAATACCAGATTATACTACAACCTTTCCAATAGATTGTCCAAATCCATCTAGGTTGTGAACTATATATATACTCCATAGGGAACTGATAATATGATCTTCTGTGTGACACCACACACCATATTATCTACAATATAGAATATCAGACATTTGTATTAACACTTGCAACAAATACAATATGCAAACATTTGCCCATATGATTCTCATTCAAAATTTAAGGAAATAAGGTTACTACAAAAGTGATGCTTTTAGTATATAACCCTAACAACAACTCGGTAGACGCATCACTGACTGCGTTCACCTCCTGTGCTCCATGTGCGTTCCCTCCATATAGTAGAGACCGGACTTCTTGCTTCCTCTGGCGATCACCATCGAACCTCTGCAAAGCTTCCACTGACTATTCCTGAAGAGACCGAAGAATCCCTCGTCATCCAACCTTCCAACCGACACCAGGTGAAACGGATATCAGGGACATGACGAACATCTTTGAGAACAAGAACCGAACCCGTCTTCGTTCTCAAATGCACATCTCAACGGCAACCGCCTTCGACACATCTCCATTGCCCATCTTCAATACTCCACAGTCGCATATTGTGTAAATGGCAAATAGTGCCCTGTTGTGAGATACATGTGCTGAAGCCCCTGAGTCTACCAGCCAAGAATTGTCATCGCAGACGAGGTTTGTAATGACCTCATCACCTACAACGATCACATCGCCTCCATGTATCGAGGTCGCCGCTGTAGTGTTCTCATCTTGCTTCCCCTTGTCGCCCTTCTTCTCTCTCTTCCAAGCGAAACAGTTCCGCTTGATGTGGCCCTTCTTGCCACAATAGTAACACTCCGAGTCCTCGTAACGACCCTTGGACTTCCCCTGTACTTGTCTCTGCCACCACCTGGACCCCTGCTTTTGTCCCTTCCGTAGCTCTCTGAAACCAATGCCTCTGAGTGGTGGAATGTGGATGAAGTGCCCTGAAAATTTCTCCGTATCTCTTCATTCAACACCCCGCTCTTGGCAAACTCCAGAGTAACCACGCCCTCTGGAGCAGAAGCGATCATAGATACTTGTACGGTCTCCCACTAGTCTGGCAATGTACACAAGCCATAGTCCCTGAATCTCGTCGTCGAACTTGACTTCCATTGAAGATAGCTGGTCAACCATGCCCTGAAAATCACTCAAGTGATCCGTAATAGACGCCCCATCTTTGTACCGCAGACCCATCATCGTCCGGATTAGGAACAACTTGTTTACCCCGGTCTTGTTCGCGTACAAAGATTCCAGCTTATCCTATAACGACTTCGCGTGCTCAATATTGGCAACGTAGTTGTACACGTTCTCGTCAATGAACTGCCTAATATATCCTCATACCTGTATATGCTCGAATTTTCAGTCCTCCTCGGATTTATCACTGGGCTTCTCGGATGCAAATACGGGTAGATGCAGCTTCTTGACAAACAGCAAATTTTTATCTTTCTCCGCCAATAGTGATAGTTGGTGCCGTTCAGGTTCACCATGCACACGGCTTCGCCTCCATCTCCATCTTAATTTTTCTGTCAACTCCTGACAGCCTTCTGAATTCTAAAACCTGGCTCTGATACCACTTTGTTGGAAAAGAAACGGAAACCTTTTCCCAAACTAGATAGTACCTGAGAGAGAATCGAGCAATACAACGCATGAACCAAAACACCAAAACAAACCACGCAGACATGAAAATTTTTGACGTAGAAAACCCCCTTGCAGGAAAAACCACGGTACGATCGGAGTCCAACCCTGAGAAGCCTTCACTAATGAATTAAAGGAGTACACCCTCTACAAACTTCTCCTAATCCAAATTGGATACCCACAACACTTAGAAGCTAGAATAATGATTACAAGGCTACGAAGAACAAGGACGACGAATAGATTACCCGAACACGATCCTCCTTCGAAATTGGCCTTCAATTCTCCTTCTTCTCTTCCAAAGTTGCAATGGCACTCTTGCCTCTCTTTTTCTCTCTTGTTCTTCAATGTTGTGTTATAATTAGGGTTAGGAATAACCATGTATAAGCCCTAATCCGCAGCAAAACTGGACCGTAGGATACGATCCAACGGTGATTAAATCACCCTGAAAAATGCTTCAGTTCCGACAAACAGAGTTCGGCCAGAACTCTGTCCTGGCACAGAGTTCGGCCAGAACTCTATGTTCTGCTTCTAGCAAGGTTCTAGAACAGGGAGGCAGAGTTCGACCAGAACTCTCCCTTGGGGCAGAGTTCGGCCCGAACTCTGCCCCCTCTCTCTAGCTGCTCCTCTGGCAACTCCCGAGCTTCTTCGGCTTCTCCGAACGGCCTCGTCACCTCCCCGAGCTTCTCTGACACACAGACAGCGCTCGTCGCACTCCGGGGTCTTCTCCACATAGGTTGGGAACCCCACCAACTCCAACACATGAACATGGAACATAGGTTTCTTATGAAAGAAAAGATAGAATTCTCCGAATTATTCCTAGAATCAAAAACAAAGGATTGGATCACATTGTATCCAACATTAAACAGAAAGTTGTTAAAGGAAGAATTTTGTTTCTGATAGAGACAATCTGGGACGGAAGGATTCGAACCTCCGAGTAACGGGACTAAAACCCATTGCCTTACCGCTTGGCCACGCCCATTTCGATTTATTCGACACTAATAAACACTAATATCAGTATTTTATTCGTCAATAGAAACCAAAATATGAAATATTTTGTTGCTAGGATTCAACACATAGAAATATGAAAAAATAAATATTGATCATTACATAGAATTCAATTAAGATATGGTATGAAACTATAATTCCTTGTATTCTCGTTTGAGAATGAAATATAGGATTTTGGATTAGGGAGATTTCGAAGAAAAGGAAGGACTTTTTACCTACCTTTTTTTTACAGTTTTCCTTCATAAAAATAACTCAATCAAAATCAATTTTCTAGTCTACAAGAACGAAATGTTTGTTATGCGTAATATCTTTAGTTTCATCTCTATCTATTTTAACTTTACCTTTGATTTGAATAGTTTTTTCTTCGCCAAATTGCCTAAGGCTTATGCCTTTTTCAATCCAATCGTAGACGTTATGCATGTCATACCTTTATTCTTTTTTCTCTTAGCCTTTGTTTGGCAAGCTGCTGTAAGTTTTCGATAAAATATTTCATATTTGCGAAATTCAGTATTTATTTGGAAAAAAATGGATAAGATCAAAGAAATCTTACATTTTGAACCCTCGATTCAAAAATAGAAATTTATATATTGAATAACCTAACCGTGGTGAGAAATTTTGATCCACTTATTTCCTCGTTCTGACCTTCCAGTGAACAAGGACTTTATAAAGTCCCCCACAATACCAAATAATGGATGTAGCAAAAAAAAATTTGTAATGAAGGAATTAGATCCTTCTTTCTTATTACAAATAAATTCGTAAAAATCCCTTTTTTTCATTTTTGGGGTGTCATGCCAAAATAGTGTATGTAATAAATCAAGGTAATCCATTTTCCAAAAAAAAAATCTTGGAGATTGTGCAATGCTTACTCTCAAACTCTTTGTTTACACAGTAGTAATATTTTTTGTTTCTCTTCATCTTTGGATTCTTATCTAACGATTCGGGACGTAATCCTAGACGTGAGGAATAAAAAAAATTTTTTCGTTTTTCTTTAATTTTTTCTTTATTTTGTTTCTTAGTTTTTTTTATGTATGGAATTTACCTATGATGAAAAAGGAAAAGGATTGACATTTTTTCAAATTAAAAAGTCTGAAGTGATCAGAGGGAGCGGAGAGAGAGGGATTCGAACCCTCGGTATGAATAATTCGTACAACGGATTAGCAATCTGCCGCTTTAGTCCACTCAGCCATCTCTCCAATTGAAAATGGAAATTTTTTGTGTAACGTAACACGTGAAGTAAAGGTTAATAAAAACTCTATTTTCCTTCTTTATTATAATGATATAACAACATAATGATAACAATATATTCGAAATGGATAACATCTTAGATAAGATATTTACGAATTTGATCAGTAATTCCATTTCGATAATGATTCGAAACAGATATCCACCAATGGAATAGATATAGAAAAA
>JANAVB010040019.1:8917869-8932869 GCA_029216955.1 Iris pallida
GCCCAACGACTCCAGTTACATCCGGTTATTGGTGAGTACAAGATTACAAAGTAATTCTGTTAGTCTTGTGATACAAATTTTTACCTCCAATCTGCGATGGATCGTTACTTCTTTGATCGTACATGGATGTACAAATGACAACATGAGTGTAGCAACGTATAAGTAGTGTACAGTTTAGTAACAATCTAGCATGAATTAGTCAAGAATAATTATAATTAATTCAGGATTATTAATTCTTGATCAAGATCATCAATCAAGGTTAAGAGTTGATAACCAAGGTTAATGTACAATTAATCAAGATGGTATAGACATAGTGTAGATGTGACGTATAAGTAGTGTACAGTTTGGCATGTCCCGCTCCGATACTGATCGATACCTGATACTGACCGATACCGATCCGATAATGTCCGATACGATACAGTTTGGCATGTCCCGGTATTGGTATCGGACTATTCTTATGAGTATCGAAATCGGTATCGGTATCGGACTATTCCTATGATTATCGGTATCGGGCTATTCCTATGAGTATCGAAATCGGACTATCCCTATGAGTATCGGGGGTGGCTGGCCGCGGGGGGGGGGGGGGGGCAAAACATATACACATACACCACGCACATACACAAACTCACACCACACACACACAAAATATATATATATATATATATATATATAATATATATATTATATATATATATATATGTGCGTGGTGCCGAATATATATATATTATATAGATATATATATTATATATATTATTATATATATATATAAGATATTATATATATATATATTATATTCGACACACACGCACATATATATATATTATATATATATAATATATATATATTTATATATATATATATATATATATATTCGAGGTTATATATTATATATTTTTTCGAGGATATATTATAATATATATATTATATATATATATATTATATATATATATTATATATATATATTAATTATATAGAGAGAGAGAGAGAGGATATATACTTTGGACCGAAACCAAATAAGTAAATTTAGTATATTGAAAACCGAAATCGAACCGAATTTAGTATATTTAAAACCGAAACTGAACCGAATAAGTAAATTTAGTATATGAGGCTCTCGCCTGTACACACACCCACCCTTAACACACACACACATTTGACTAGGACACACACACACCCTCCCACTCTTTCACTTTCACTGTCACACCCTTAACACACACACATTTGACTGAAACACACACACATACACCCCTCACCATATCACTCTTTGTCTATACACACAATGTTATCCAGATTGGGCTAGGAACTTGATCCTGACAACGCAATATTATCCTGTTCTCAGAAGGCGAACTATAAGGATATATATTTTCACAACATGTCACCTTGTCAAAGATCCTTAATGTGAATATCATGTTACCCGCGGTGTCGGAAGACTAACATGTCATAATTTTCTAAGCCGTGTGCTTTGACGCGCACGCTAGGACGCGGCATGGGTGGTGGCACGTACAAGCCAAGTCCCTACGGGACGCGCCATGAGTCATGGCGTGCGCCAGAGACCCCCTTCCGTTGTCTTCTCTGTGAGCCCTACCAACCCCCCCACACACACCCCCAGCGCGCGCCATGGGTGGTGGCACTTTCATAGATGAATTTCGTCTTGATTTTATTTGGGATGTTTCTTATCATGACTGTGGTCTTCCAACAGCCTTCGTCTTGTTCTTTGAACTAGAAGTCCTTGGAAGGAGGAAACGGAAGGTAGCTGTGGCTCCTTCGGCCGACTATACATTTGCTCCTCAACACCATCCTGGGAAAGTCGCCAGCACCTTCAGCAAAACCTCTGTACTTCTACTAGGTCATGCCACCGGCTGTGCTGTTTCCCCTCGTCTTCATGCCCACTTCTTCTCCCCCGACTCTATACTTGAGCTGGATATCATATGTGGCTGAGAGAGTCAAATAAGAAGAAGGGAAGTAGGAAGGAGCAGATGGGTCCAAAGCCATGGTGGAGAAGAGGAGAAGGAAGAAGCTTGATCAGAACGGAGGAATGGATGGATGGAAGAGAACTAGAAGGCACTGATCCTTCCTGTTGTGAGAACTGTGAAGAGTGAGAAAGGAGAGGGGGTCTTTGATTTTTTCGTTCATCATCATTAGAGGGAGCAGCACTGGAAAAGTTGTGACGTTGATAGCATGAGAGAGGAAGATGGAGAATGGAGGGAGGGAAGTGGATGCATGTCTCTGGCTCACTCGAGCGATATTTGTGCGTCAGTGTCCCTGTTATTTGTAGGCGTCCCCCTAGCGCGCCATGGGTGGTGGCGTGTCACCCCCCTCCCATCCGACCACTCCGATATGCCATCTCCAATGTCGTTTCATTACTCCGATTACAATTTCGATAAACTTCTTACTTTTTTTATAATTTGAGTAAATTTTTTTACCCTATATAAAAATTTCTGTTGTCAGAGAGATGGCTCCCAAGACTCCCCGAGATGGTGCTGCTAGCCGAGGAAGGGGCCGAGGCAAGAAACCCTTGGAGGTCGACACGGAGGAAGTCCCCTTCGTCAAACAAGAGCCGATGACTGTTAAGGAGGAGGTGTTACCAAAGGTCGAGGTCAAGGAAGAACCGATGACCATCAGGGAAGAGATTGCTCCCAAGGTTGAAGTTAAGGAGGAGCCACCGTCAGAGAGTAGTAGCATCGGGACTGACCCTCCTGTCCCTACAGAAGACCTCAACCAGATTGAGCCTTCGTATGCAAAGTGGCTGAGAGAATGGTACATGCCTCAACGCAACTATGATCCCTGGCTGTGAGGATTCATCGTCTGACTTACGGTCTTTGCTGAGGCCAAAGTCGATTTTCTTTTTTATTGAATATTGAATATTTGTGTTTAAATATTGAATATTTGTGTGTTTTGTGTGAACAATTTGAATGCTTGGGATATTTGTGTGTTGGAATTGTTTGTGTATTTTATATATTGGAATATTTGTGTGTTTTGTATATTTGTGCTTGGGATATTTGTTTTATTGAATATTGCATATTTGTGTTTTGTATATTGGAATTGTATATATTGGAATTGTGTATATTAGAATTGCTTGGGATTATTTGTGTGTTTTATATATTGGAATTGTGTATATTGGGAATGTCCAGTTTTATGCTATTTTTTTTCAAAAAATTCCCAGCTACCGACGGACTGGCGACCACTTTCCGACGGACTATCCGTCGCTAACTGGGAGATTTCCAGTTAGCGACGGATGGGCGACTAAAACCCGACGGGTTATCCGTCGCCAAGGTCCTGGAATTATGAAAGATATCTAGGAGCCTGTCGACGGAATATCCGTCGCTACTTCGCCGCTAATCCGACGAGGTTAGCGACGGATGAGCGACGGATTAGCGATGGATGTTGCGTATCAGAAACCCTCTGATACGCGTTTAGCGACGATTTAGCGACGTATTGTCCATCGCTAATCTTTGCTATATTAAAATTTTAAACTGTCGAAGTTGACGGGAAGCCATCGGCTAGCCGTAGTTAACTGTTTTGATTTAGCCAACGTTAATCCATCGCTAAGTAGTCGCTAAGCGACGGACTAGCGATGGACTAGTTTTAGCGACGAGGTTATTCCTGACGGATTTTTTTAGCCCGTATCCGTCGGTAATCCGTCGGTAATTTCAATTAGTGACGGATAGGGCCGTCGCTAAATCGTTGTATTTTAGTAGTGCCGGTGCTGGCTGTATACCAACAGCCTCCTCCCCTTCAGGAACTGTCTCCCCGGCATGCTCATCCTCCTGAGGGACACCCTGACCACCATCAACAGGCTGATGATCAAGGTTGGGAGCAACTCCATATACTGGCTCCCCCATAATTGGATCCTCTGCGATGTCCTTTGGAAACTGCTCGAAGTGAAATGACTCTAACTCAGGCAATTCCTCAGCCTCAGAAGGCGTCTCAGAATCCTGAGTATTGGTCATGGTCTGATCCTCGATGAATACCACATCCCTGCTTCTGTAGAGCTTTCTTTCCACCGGGTCGTAGAGTCTATAGCCAAACTCATCCCGACCGTAGCCGACAAAGACGCATCGCCTCGTCTTCGGCTCAAGTTTGGTCCTCTCGTCCTTCGGTACATGCACGAAGGCCTTACAGTCAAACACTCGCAGGTGATTGTATGACGGCTCTTTGCCGTACCATACTTTTTCAGGCACATCACCCTGCAAAGGAGCACTAGGAGATAAATTAATAACATAAGCAGCTGTGAGAATAGTAACTGCCAGGTAAGTTTGCTTCTGACAGCAAACACTGCACCCTCTCCATCAGTGTCCTATTCATGCGCTTCGCTACACCATTGAGCTGAGGTGTCTTGGGCGGAGTCTTCTGGTGTCAAATCCCTTGCTCTCAGCAATAAGCATCAAAGGGACCGATGTATTCGCCGTCGTTGTCGGACCGAACACACAATAACTTCTTGTCCGTCTCTCTTTCAACAGAGGCCTGAAACTCCTTGAAAGTGGGCAGCACCTGATCCATGGTCTTTAAGGCATAGACCCAAACCTTCCTGGAATAGTCATCAATAAAAGTTACAAATTAAGAAGAACCACCAATAGATTTTACCTTCATAGGACCGCAGACATCCGAGTGAATCAACTCGAGCAATGCCGGCTTCCTTGAACTTGGGTGACTTTGGAAAGACACCCTATTTTACTTTCCAACTAAATAGTGCGTACACTTCTCCAACTTTGTAGACTTGAGCCCTGGAATCACCTTCCTGTTCACAAAGTAGCTCATCCCCTTCTCGCTGATATGGCCGAGCCGCCTGTGCCACAACTGATGGAACTGGGGATTCCCAGGACCCTTCCTTTGGTGTGCGTATTGATCGATAGAAAGTTAAACAGATCTAATACGTGTTCTAACCCTTCATAGGCGGAAACCAGGGTTCACGAATTATACCTGCGGCGGAAAGGAGACAAGTAATTCCTGGCAATCTCGAGCAGACGACCCCAAGATCTTCTGCACGTATTCCTTCCTTGAGTTGGACATCGTGTAGGCGACGATCTTCCAACCTTTTCTTCTCCTTGGCAGCCCTCTCTTTCTTTCGTTACGTGAATCACGAATTTAGAGAAAGTTTCAGATTTCTGATCAGTAATCTGGCGGCCAGAGAATAGAGGATATATATAGGCTACGGCAGGGACCATGAGGAGAAATTAGGGTTAGGCCTCCTAATGGATCTGGATATCCCGTGTTCAGCCCGAACACACAATCCAGGCCCACTAACAATAGCTCGGTCCACTAATGAGCTATTGTTGCACTACCTCCCTAATCCCAAATTATGTTTGTGGGCTCCTTTTATTATATGCTCGTTTGGCTCCCCATGTTAAGATGTCGTATGTCCGTCGATCAAATTAAGTTACTGACAACTATATTGATTCGACATCTTCTATCCTTAAGTAGTACCGCTCAACTTTATTTGTCATGTCGGATATAATCCACCTGCATGGTTTACATGACAATCCTTATGAGCTCCTTGAGGGGACATCATCAACCTGATGTATCGGGACATAGATTCCATTTATAATCAACAGCCCATCTACATACAATGTTATTATCCAATTCATAGAGGTTGTTGATCCATAATGAATCTCACTCTTTTATGAGTCAAAGTAATACAAACTGCATATATATGTCCGTTATTATATCCGGATTAAGAACACAAGCATCCATAATAATAGAGGTGTTTGTTCTCTTATGTAGTCAGTACAAAGAGAACAACCTCAAGTGGTCCTGTTCAATACACACAAAGTGTACTAGCGTAAACCTATAGTCAAGATAGACTAATACCAGATTACACTACAACCTTTCCAATAGATTGTCCAAATCCATCTAGGTTGTGAACTATATATATACTCCATAGGGAACTGATAATATGATCTTCTGTGTGACACCACACACCATATTATCTACAATATAGAATATCAGACATTTGCATTAACACTTGCAACAAATACAATATGCAAACATTTGCCCATATGATTCTCATTCAAAATTTAAGGAAATAAGGTTACTACAAAAGTGATGCTTTTAGTATATAACCCTAACAACAACTCGGTAGACGCATCATTGACTGCGTTCACCTCCTGTGCTCCATGTGCGCTCCCCTCCATATAGTAGAGACCGGACTTCTTGCTTCCTCTGGCGATCACCATCGAACCTCTGCAAAGCTTCCACTGACTATTCCCGAAGAGACCGAAGAATCCCTCGTCATCCAACCTTCCAACCGACACCAGGTGAAACGGATATCAGGGACATGACGAACATCTTTGAGAACAAGAACCGAACCCGTCTTCGTTCTCAAATGCACATCTCCAACGGCAACCGCCTTCGACACATCTCCATTGCCCATCTTTAACACTCCACAGTCGCATATTGTGTAAATGGCAAATAGTGCCCTGTTGTGAGATACATGTGCTGAAGCCCCTGAGTCCACCAGCCAAGAATTGTCATCGCAGACGAGGTTTGTAATGACCTCATCACCTACAACGATCACATCGCCTCCATGTTTCGAGGTCGCCGCTGTAGTGTTCTCATCTTGCTTCCCCTTGTCGCCCTTCTTCTCTCTCTTCCAAGCGAAACAGTTCCGCTTGATGTGGCCCTTCTTGCCACAATAGTAACACTCCGAGTCCTCGTAACGACCCTTGGACTTCCTCCTGTACTTGTCTCTGCCACCACCTGGACCCCTTCTTTTGTCCCTTCCGCAGCTCTCTAAAACCAATGCCTCTGAGTGGTGGAATGTGGATGAAGTGCCCTGAGAATTTCTCCGTATCTCTTCATTCAACACCCCGCTCTTGGCAAACTCCAGAGTAACTACGCCCTCTGGAGCAGAAGCGATCATAGATACTTGTACGGTCTCCCACTAGTCTGGCAATGTACACAGCAGCCATAGTCCCTGAATCTCGTCGTCGAACTTGACTCCCATTGAAGATAGCTGGTCAACCATGCCCTGAAAATCACTCAAGTGATCCGTAATAGACGCCCCATCTTTGTACCGCAGACCCATCATCGTCCGGATTAGGAACAACTTGTTTACCCCGGTCTTGTTCGCGTACAAAGATTCCAGCTTATCCTATAACGACTTCGCGTGCTCAATATTGGCAACGTAGTTGTACACGTTCTCGTCAATGAACTGCCTAATATATCCTCATACCTGTATATGCTCGAATTTTCAGTCCTCCTCGGATTTATCACTGGGCTTCTCGGATGCAAATACGGGTAGATGCAGCTTCTTGACAAACAGCAAATTTTTCATCTTTCTTCGCCAATAGTGATAGTTGGTGCCGTTCAGGTTCACCATGCGCACCGGCTTCGCGTCCATCTCTCCTCTCTAGTTTTTCTGTCAACTCCTGACAGCCTTCTGAATTCTAAAACCTGGCTCTGATACCACTTTGTTGGAAAAGAAATGCGAAAACCTTTTCCCAAACTAGATAGTACCTGCGAGAGAACCGAGCAATACAACGCATGAACCAAAACACCAAAACAAACCACGCAGACAGAGAAAATTTTTGACGTAGAAAACCCCCTTGCAGGAAAAAACCACGGTACGATCGGAGTCCAACCCTGAGAAGCCTTCACTAATGAATTAAAGGAGTACACCCTCTACAAACTTCTCCCAATCCAAATTGGATATCCATAACACTTAGAAGCTAGAATAATGATTACAAGGCTACGAAGAATAAGGACGACGAATAGAGATTACCCGAACACGATCCTCCTTCGAAATTGGCCTTCAATTCTCCTTCTTCTCTTCCAAAGTTGCAATGGCACTCTTGCCTATCTTTTTCTCTCTTGTTCTTCAATGTTGTGTTATAATTAGGGTTAGGAATAACCATGTATAAGCCCCCTAATCCGCAGCAAAACCTGGACCGTAGGATACGATCCAACGGTGATTAAATCACCCTGAAAAATGCTTCAGCTCCGACAAACAGAGTTCAACCAGAACTCTGTCCTGGCACAGAGTTCGGCCAGAACTCTATGTTCTGCTTCTAGCAAGGTTCTGGAACAGGGAGGCAGAGTTCGACCAGAACTCTCCCTTGGGGTAGAGTTCGGCCCGAACTCTGCCCCCCTCTCTCTAGCTGCTCCTCTAGCAACTCCCGAGCTTCTTCGGCTTCTCCGAACGGCCTCGTCACCTCCCCGAGCTTCTCTGACACACAGACAGCGCTCGTCGCACTCCGGGGTCTTCTCCACATAGGTTGGGAACCCCACCAACTCCAACACATGAACATGGAACATAGGTTTTCTTATGAAAGAAAAGATAGAATTCTTCGAATTATTCCTAGAATCAAAAACAAAGGATTGGATCACATTGTATCCAACATTAAACAGAAAGTTGTTAAAGGAAGAATCTTTTGTTTCTGATAGAGACAATCTGGGACGGAAGGATTCGAACCTCCGAGTAACGGGACTAAAACCCATTGCCTTACCGCTTGGCCACGCCCCATTTCGATTTATATCGACACTAATAAACACTAATATTAGTATTGGTTATTCGTCAATAGAAACCAAGATATGAAATATTTTGTTGCTAGGATTCAACACATAGAAATATGAAAAAAATAAATATTGATCATTACATAGAATTCAATTAAGATATGGTATGAAACTATAATTCCTTGTATTCTCGTTTGAGAATGAAATATAGGATTTTGGATTAGGGAGATTTCGAAGAAAAGGAAGGACTTTTTTACCTACCTTTTTTTTACAGTTTTCCTTCATAAAAATAACTCAATCAAAATCAATTTTCTAGTCTACAAGAACGAAATGTTTGTTATGCGTAATATCTTTAGTTTCATCTCTATCTATTTTAATTTTACCTTTGATTTGAATAGTTTTTTCTTCGCCAAATTGCCTAAGGCTTATGCCTTTTTCAATCCAATCGTAGACGTTATGCATGTCATACCTTTATTCTTTTTTCTCTTAGCCTTTGTTTGGCAAGCTGCTGTAAGTTTTCGATAAAATATTTCATATTTCGCGAAATTCAGTATTTATTTGGAAAAAAATGGATAAGATCAAAGAAATCTTACATTTTGAACCCTCGATTCAAAAATAGAAATTCTTATATATTGAATAACCTAACCGTGGTGAGAAATTTTGATCCACTTATTTCCTCGTTCTGACCTTCCAGTGAACAAGGACTTTATAAAGTCCCCCACAATACCAAATAATGGATGTAGCAAAAAAAAAATTTGTAATGAAGGAATTAGATCCTTCTTTCTTATTACAAATAAATTCGTGAAAATCCCTTTTTTTCATTTTTGGGGTGTCATGCCAAAATAGTGTATGTAATAAATCAAGGTAATCCATTTTCCAAAAAAAAAAATCTTGGAGATTGTGCAATGCTTACTCTCAAACTCTTTGTTTACACAGTAGTAATATTTTTTGTTTCTATCTTCATCTTTGGATTCTTATCTAACGATTCGGGACGTAATCCTAGACGTGAGGAATAAAAAAAAATATTTTTCGTTTTTCTTTAATTTTTTCTTTATTTTGTTTCTTAGTTTTTTTTATGTATGGAATTTACCTATGATGAAAAAGGAAAAGGATTGACATTTTTTCAAATTAAAAAGTCTGAAGTGATCAGAGGGAGCAGAGAGAGAGGGATTCGAACCCTCGGTATGAATAATTCGTACAACGGATTAGCAATCTGCCGCTTTAGTCCACTCAGCCATCTCTTCCAATTGAAAATGGAAATTTTTTGTGTAATGTAACACGTGAAGTAAAGGTTAATAAAAACTCTTATTTTCCTTCTTTATTATAATGATATAACAACATAATGATAACAATATATTCGAAATGGATAACATCTTAGATAAGATATTTACGAATTTGATCAGTAATTCCATTTCGATAATGATTCGAAACAGATATCCACCAATGGAATAGATATAGAAAAAATACCTTATTTCACTTCTTTGATTTTGTAAGAAAGGCTCATTACCCCGGCTTGGTTAAGTAAAGTACTGGTCGTGCCATTACATCACTTCTTTTGTTCTAATGAATTATTCATAGATCAAACGATTTCATTATGTAGGATTTGATATAAAATAAAAATTGTTATTGAAACAAGAACAGGGGCAATTTCCATTCCTGTGATAGAAGTGCTATTTCTTAGTATTATTAATTCTATAGTATGGTATAGTTATAATATAACTCATTTACTTGTTCAAGGGACAGGCTTTATTTGAATACTTGAGATCCAATTGACCCGAATTCATAAGATCTGATCTGTCAGTTGAAAGGAAAGTTGAAAAAGAAACGTGGAATTTCTCATTTTGACGGTCCAGCTTTAATAACTCCTTTGATCCGAGGCTGTTAGTAATGACTTCCCGCAAAGGAAAGGAAAAGCATATATATAATAATATAATCGAACTTTCTTTTTATGTTTTTTATGTTATTTAAATAAGCTTTCCACTCTTACCCCATTTTTTCAAGTCCCAGTGGGACGAAGTGTCAACGCTATAATTTCTTTGATGCTATCTTTATAGTGTCTCATTCCTTTGTTCGACAAATGAACCATTCATATACAATAATGAATATGTAACAGGTATAGTTTAGTGGTAAAAGTGTGATTCGTTCTATTAACAACTTAAATAGTTAAGGGGTCTTTCCGGTTTTTCATATTCCGATCAAAAACTTTATTTCTTAAAACGGATTAATCCTTTACCCTCAATAGCATATTTGATTTGAGGAATCATATACATTCTCACGATTTGTATCCAAGGGTCAATTCGAAATTGAATAAAAAAATGGGATTATGTAGTCACGAAGCAAAAAAAAATTATTGGATCAAATCTTCCAATTCA
Source organism: Iris pallida (assembly GCA_029216955.1). Lineage (NCBI taxonomy): Eukaryota > Viridiplantae > Streptophyta > Magnoliopsida > Asparagales > Iridaceae > Iris > Iris pallida. The sequence continues at coordinate 8,928,690 of JANAVB010040019.1, forward strand.
ATGAGTATGAGTAAAGGATCTATGGATGAAGATACAAAAATCTATTTCCAATCGTAACTAGATCTTTAATTTTTGTGTTGTAAAGAAAAGATTGAAGCAAAATAGCTAGAAAACGGTGGTTTTGGTTTACTAAAACGATCGGCATATTGTTTCAGCTCGGTGGAAACCAAATTCTTTTCCTCAGGATCCCGCGAGTGGAAATAGGGGACGAAGTCACTAGACTAAACAGATTTGGTATAATCCTCCCTCTAGAGGGATCATCTAGAAAGCAAGTAGCTTTGTATGCATTCAAGCCGACATAGATGTTAAGGATCTCATTTTTCTCTAGGAATACATCGACTTTCCATAAAGGAGCCGAATGAAAGCAAAATTTCATGTTTGGTTTTGAATTAGAGACGTTAAAAATGATCAATCAACGTCGACTGTAACCCCTAGACTTCCAAGAGAGTACAATTACCCCTCTAATTATCGAATTGTATCAATTCTTTATTAATCGTTTTGCGAAGCCTTAAAAAAATGTTTTTGTTTCCAAATTGTACTGGAATATGGTAATGGATAAAAAAATTCAATTATGAATAATAATCATTCGATTAAACAATGAATGATTACCATAATGGAATTTAATCTCGAAACTCAAATCTACGCATGATAGGAAATTTTTTCTAATCGATTGTTTCCTAAATATTCTATTTTGGTGAATCAACTCTTACCAGAATTATGGATATTACAACGAGAAAAGCCAATCCCTATTTTTTTCTTTATTTGTTTCCCCTTTTTCTTAACTTTTACTGTTTGAAGAGAAAGTCTGCTACTATAAAGACAATACATACTTTCTTTCCACAGGAAGCGATTAGTGGTTGTCCAAAGAAAAGAGGTCCTACACCTAATAAAATGAGATCTTTCTTCCGTTGAGCGATCAGTACATCGCACATTTCACGTTTGTTTTAGACTCCTAGAAAAATTTTTATGCTTTTTTTGACTCATCTCATCACAAATGTATTCTATTTATATGTAGCAGAAAAAAAAAAAGAATTCGAGTGCTATTTAGAGGTACATCTAATATATGTACGTACATATTGTAAATTGATCTATATGAAATGAATGAAGACCAGATTCGTATACAACTTTAGAAACGTTACATTATATAATAATAAATAGTATATAATACTAGAGAGTGTGGTAGAAAGAACTATATATATATATATATATATATATTTTAAGAACTATATATATATATATATATATATATATATATATATATATATATATATATATATATATATATATATATATATAGTTCTTAAAAAAAATATATATATATATATATAGTTCTTTCTACCACACTATCTTAGAAACTTCTACTTCTGATTCCAGCCCTATCATTTAATTTAAGACTTAAAGTTTGAATCTCTTTTATTTCTTCAATCATTGATAAGAACTAATACTTCAAGTTTCATTCAAATTAATTATTTTTGGCTGACCGTTTTTACGTATATGATAAGTAAAAAAGTAGTAGGAACTAAATTAAACAGTGCAGTAGCAATAGGTGCAAGAATATTGACTTCCATAATCTTCTTTTTTTGTTTCGCAATAACTCGGGATCTAATCCCATAGAGATGATAAATTTGACCCCTATAAATTCAATGGGATGAATTGCATCCTGATGATACTGAATCAAATCAATATTATGAATAACAATATCTGATCTATCAAATCGATTCATCATCGAAAATGAAATAGTATAACATAGAAAAATCTTTTATTCATACTAAATCAAAAATGTCGTTTTTGATTGGATCATAAATCCTATCATTGGATTTTCATCTTTTTGGATTGGGATTAGAATGTATACATCACAAATTCAGTACGCTATTTTAATGAGATAGGTTTTTTCCAACCAATTACTATAGTATTAGAGGATACACAAACAAAGCCGGGATTCGAAAAAGTGTGGTTTCACCTGAACCTGAAAAGTACTCTGTCGAGGTAATTATATTAAGTTTATTGTGTATCGTACAATAAACGAAGATAATTTGTGTCTGCACCCCCGGTAAAAATACGGGCACTCTATAATTCTATTTTGCTCTCTGTCTTTCTTTTCACAGAAAAGAGAAAGATGAATTGAGAATTCGTCGGATCCTAGTTCGGGACTGACAGGGCTCGAACCCGCAGCTTCCGCCTTGACAGGGCGGTGCTCTGACCAATTGAACTACAATCTCGACGAGGTATATGGAATACATACTCTTATGGTTTCATAAGAATATTCTACTCGTCATATTGTAAGAGATACACGAATGATATATTGATATCATATCCACATAAATATGTGCTTTAGTGAGAGTGATACGAATTATTAGTAACATGTGATTTTTTTATTGTAAAAAAGAAATAATCAATCTTTCAATAAGAAAAAAGATCCTTTTCTTGATACTTTACTTAAGGATCATGAATATGGATCGTTAGAAAGATCAGAACAGAACGAATGAGAAACATATAGATAGAGCAAAAAAATTGATTTTTTCTCTTTATTTATACGGATCAGACATTTATATTTCTGTAGGACGAATTTATTATATCATACACATGGAGCGGTGCATTTTTGGGCCGAGCTGGATTTGAACCAGCATAGACATATCGCCAACGAATTTACAGTCCGCCCCCATTAACCGCTCGGGCATCGACCCAGAAGAATTCATTCTAGGCTTATTGATAATCCATGATCAACTTCCTTTCGTAGTACCCTACCCCCAGGTGAAGTCGAATCCCCGCTGCCTCCTTGAAAGAGAGATGTCCTGAACCACTAAACGATGGGGGCATATCCGCCCGACCGTCATCATACTATGATGATAGTATGATCAGTTTTTTGGAATTGTCAATATAATCTAATGGTATGGCTAAATCCAAAGAGTCTTTCCTACTTTCTATGTTATGATTCGATAGATTTTTTCGTTTGATTTGATACTTCACTTCATGAATGAAGCATCTCATACTATATAACTCTGTATAAAATATTCTATATAACTCTATATAAAGAAGTATAGGATTCCTTCGGTTAGGTCAATGATTGGTCCGACCTGAAAAAGGGGGTAAACCCCCATTTTATTTCTTTTTTATTCATTGCTTCGTTTATCGTTCAGATAAAATATGCCTATAACTATCTCATACTAAGTCAGAAAATGCAAAAAAAGATAAAAAAAAAAAAGTTCTTTTTTATAAGAATTTGATTTGGGGTACGAATCCCCTCATCACATGATTCAAGAAAATGCCTTGAATCTATGTCGATATTGGATTCGTAAATCAAGCGAGTCTTGTGCTGATGGGTCAGGTCAATCAAAGTAAACAAAGCAAGGGAGATCAGTCTTGAAATAATTCACTGCATTTTCTCAAAAAGAAAGAGAATAATTTTACCTCTAAGTAAATCAGATTTTTTTTCTGAATGAGTTCATATGTACATATATACCTATAGTACTAGACTAATGCATATATATATATATATATATATATATATATATATATATATATATATGCATTAGACTCCATAATAGAAAATGACTAATTCATGAATTAAATAGGGCCTTTTTAACTCAGTGGTAGAGTAACGCCATGGTAAGGCATAAGTCATCGGTTCAAATCCGATAAATTATTTTTTCCAAAAAAACTCAAGTCACTCAAGTCTTATTCTTCGTTTTTCAACGTATAATAGAGATATTGTTGATAAAAAAAGGTAACCGCATTATAATGAGTTCCGCTTAATTGGAGTTTTTTTATAGTTAAAAAGTTGAACTTTGAATCATTATTATAATGACTAATTGCACTTTTATTTTAGGGGATTCCGCTCTGTAGTGACATAATATTCCTCTTCATATCTTATATATTCCATTTTTTTGTCCTGGGACAATAAATATTCTAGATATCCAATCTCTATTATTAATTGCCAAACCAAAATATTCCTACTTCCCCATTTTTCCTATCAAACTATCATAACATAAAAGTAAGTGGACCTAACCCATTGAATCATGACTATATCAGCTATTCTGATATATAAATTCGATATATATTAAATCCTAGAAGCAGTTTTATTTCCTTGGAACATAAAAGGCAAGAATTTTTCGATATTTCTTTTTATCTTCTTGTTACTGGGTGTTCCATAGGAATAAGTCGCTATTCTTTTCTGCTACAT